>OMLI01087094.1:0-10101 GCA_900302605.1 Rondeletia loricata
CTGGTTACACTGTGGGGGCGATGGAGGGATGGAGGGAGGGAGGGAGGGAAAATAGATTTCTATGAGCCTCCCTTTTTAACGAGCTAATTAAGCACTGTGTCTTGCAACCTGAGGCAATATTGAAATGACTCAGTCACAGTTCAGTAATGCCTCTAATAGATGGAGGAAGAAAGGGAGCTCAGGAGGGAGGAAGGATGAAGGAGGGAAGGAGAGAGTGGTGTGGGGGACAGGGAATGGAGGGACAAATTAGACAGAGCTGTAACAGTTGTGTGTAACAAGCTCCCTGCTGTATTCTCCTTAGACAGACAGAGCTGGGGAGGCACTCAGGCAGACAGGCTGGTCTGGTCTGGAAGTGGCTCTACAGCTGCAGATATTATCAGTCAGTGTAGCTGGAGGCACCGCTAGGGGGCGACGCCTCCGGGAATGGCAGTGAAATCCTATTGCTAAAAGGAATATTCCTCCGCTCGCTCCTTGCTGTCTTCCTTCCCCCTCATCTGGCTTTCCAATACGGCTGGGCACATGCAACTTACAGATGTTTTAGTTTTCAAAACTGTTCAACCCTGTACCAGCTGTGTCGCTTTTTTGTGAAAGCCATTTAAGTTTCAATAGAAACCAGACCCTTCTGTTGAGGGTCTTTGACCACAGAGTGCATCAACTCTGATTCTTGTTTAGAGGGAACGAGACACAACACTGTTGTCTGTCGCTCACTCCCTCAGACCTGAAGATAGGCTTTCTGCCTTGGAGTGAGAAGACGGTAGACCAGACTAAGGAAGATTGTGTAGACCGTGTTTGCGTTTTTTTGTTTTGTTTTGTTTTGTATTGTAAATTTTTTATGTGTGTGTGTGGTGTGTGCAGGTGTTTAACCTTATACTAGAGGCTCGTTGCCATGGCAGGGTTTTCCACTCATCTCAGCTGTAGATTTTTCTGGAATATCCTGTGAACTCGGCTCTCTTTCATCAGGATACATTAAAATGACACCTGATCAGCCACAGGCTCTCTTAAGCCAGTCATACATGGTAGATCATTAACATGGAGGTCTTGGAAAAGCACAGGGAGGGGCAACATGCGGAAGGCATTGCGTGCCTTAGAATTAGTTGATGAGACATTTCCAACTGCAGTCAAATGCAGTATTAATAATATAAGAAAATTATTTATAAGGTGCTTTTCATGAAAAGCAAATATCACAGTGCTATACAAGAAAAATACAGTTAAAATCAAAAAAGTAAAATACAGCACGAATAAAAATGGGACCAAAAGCAGAACAGCAGTGGTAAACTGTTTAACAGTTCACAGAAAAAGAGAGGTTTTAGGTTGTTTTAATTGAGCCCAGTGTCTGAGGAGGTCAAGCAGTGCGTTCTAGGGTTAGACCGATATGGGTTTTTGAAGGCTGCTACAGATATTTTTGACTATTTTCATGCCCAAAAATTCCCAAAAATTCTAAGGATCCAGTGTTTCCCCCAGAATTGTATTCTTGGCATGGTGGAAAAGCCTCTGAAATGTCATTTAGACCATCATGTACAGTGTTTGCCCCAGGAAAGTAGTTAATTGAGGTGCTAAGTGCACAGACACACACATACACAGCATGTATTATTGCTGACTATTTGCACATTTCATTTCAATTAACCCGGGATGTCCACCGGACGCGAACACATGATTGATAGGCCTAACCAGTCAAATCATAGTTGACGTGTTTCCTGAGCTGAGTCTAACATGGACTGAACAACATGGCCTTCACTGGGTGAACTAGCCTCTATGTCTTTTTTTTTTTCTGGAGGTCATCTGAGTCTGAGGTTTTATTGGGGAAAACAAAAGTGCTTTTCTTTTCTGACGTTAGTGGAGGTGCTCAGCAGGAATGCTGCGCTTCTGCTATAAATATATTGGAGAAACGCTGATGTGACTCTAAAACTCTCACTCCCATGCATACGATCACAGCTTTCAAAATAAAACCATTATTGACAGACATATATTGCAATGTTTTTTGAGCAATACAAAGTACCAAAGTAAAAATAAGAATCTGTGGCGAATGAAAATACAATAGTTTTCCCAAAAAAATTTGTCCTGTTCACAGCATATATTTTTAACAACATTACTTAATTACTCTTTTTTTGTGTTCTATAAATGACCGTGGCAAAACTCACTTCCAGTTTTGTTCTGGCTATCTCTAGCTGGCTTGATGCAGCACAACACTGCCAGAGACACCTTAGCTTGGCACAGCTGGCAGTTTGCTTCACTGACCTCAAAGAATCGTCACACTGCAGATATTTCCTCCTGCTGGAAAAGTATTTTGTTGTGTCAAAGTGCATGTCATTAAAGTATCGGTATTGGGACATCTTAATTTTCCAATCCAAGTCTGAGTACTCGGGAGCTGGATCGTCGCTGATCCCAATACTACAGGTACTATCTGTGCAGCTCTAATATTTTCACTTGCTGCTAGCTCTATGCCCAATTTGAGTCCCTTGTCAGCAGTAAATACATTGTGGTTTTAGGTGATTGGCCATGATTTAGTGTTTTGAGCGTGTTCCGTTTTAGAAGCGGACTCTGACAGACCTTGATAGCTTGCTGCTGGTCGGATGAATCAGAAGTGCCATTGATAGGGGGAGAGTAGTGTAGTAACATGGTGAGTGCAGCTGTCAGCTACCTGCTGTTTACATTTAGCCCTAATTTCTCCCGGGAGTTGCAAATTGAATCGGCCAACTTGTTGCCGTGACCCTTTGCTGATATTTTTACTCAGTTTTTTACTCAGTTTTAAAGAGAGATGGGAAAAGAAAAGAAAAGTGGAGGGAAAAAAAACTTAATTTGCTCCATTAATTTATGTAAATAACGAAGAGCAGCTGTTTGAATTGGAGTGTTAAATTGCTTACCCAAGCATTGCAATGTAGGCTGTATGTAAATGCAGGTGTGTGCTAATTGAAAGTCAATATACTTCTCGTCAGCAAGGGTTGCTGGCCTTCTCAACTGAGCTGCCCTCCTCCCCCTCCATCTCTCCTCCTCTCCCAGCACACTTCTTTGCCCTCCAACCTTACCTAAGTGGGTCTTTAATTTAAAAGTAAGCGCATTAACTTTTTCAAACACAGGCTAGATAAAGTACCTCTTGCCAACAAATGAATAAACATCGAAATAAATAACGCTCTCTCTCTTTCTCTCTCTCTCATTCACACACACACACACACACACACACACACACACACACTCACACACACACACACACACACACACAAACAGGGAGATCGATAAACAGTGGTATTGAGGCATCTCTTGAGGTCTGTGTCTGGCTCAGTGTGATGGTTGATTTATTTGTTCTTTGCAAGAGGCGGTAAATCAGTGCTTACCCTCAGGCCAGCTCAGCTCTGCACAACCAGGCAGCCTACTTAGTGTCACTTCTCAACCCTGCTGGATCAGGCATCTGCTGCGTGGCATGTTTGTGTTGAGCACAGCCTATGTACAGTATGTTTATGTTTGTGCATTTTGTTTCTTTATTTTCTTTGCTACAGAAATTATGTTTTCTAATTCCTGAAAAATGCTTGCGCACTTCAGGTTCCAGGCCATTCCAGGCATTGTGTGTGAGTGTGAGATACATCAAGCTGTAGTTTATGGGGGATACAAACAGTCCACAGCAATGCTTTCTCTTAATATTCAGAAAGGGTAAGGTGAAAAACATGGCTGCTGGCTAATTGCTGCTCAGAGATGAGGAGGGGTGGAGGGGAGAGGAAGATGGAGAGGAGAGAGGAATTGAGAGGAGGACCTTCCCCCAGGGCTCTCTTAGGGGATGAGGCGGTGTGTCGCTTTCCTCAGCTGTTCAGCTCCTTTGCTCTCCTCTGTCCTTCTTCTCTTGCTATTGCCCTAAGACAGGAAGCCAAGCTGTCCCCGGCAACCGCAGCTCTCACCGCCGAGACATAAGCCACCGGTACAAAGATGTCTTTGAACTCTCGGAGCTGTCTTTTCTCTGTCTCATCTCTCACCTTTTATTTCTTTATCGACAATAAGATATACGACTGGGGGCCACACCTTAGAGCACAAACTTGTTTGTTTACTTTATTTGACTTTGTCATCCTTTCAAATAAAAGTTTTCTATTGTCACAAACTTTTTAATTGCGATTTACCTTTTCTTTCACTGTTTTGGCGGATGGTGCTCAAAGAAAGGTGATTCAGGACTGGAAGTTAGTCTGTAAATCTTTGTGTAACTCATTAATTTCTAGGCCGCCAACAGCTAGCCAAGCAAGCTAATTGTCTTTGGCTCAAGCATCGTTTGGCTTGAACTTCATGCATATCTATCCTATCCTACACACAGAGGCAGCTGGCGTCCACACCGCTCATCAGAGAGGCATCAACACACATGACCTGCCATTGCCCGACTGCTCTAGTTCAAAACATATTCCATCGTCTTAATACTGACTTGGCTACATCAAAGTGTAACCTTTTTTAAAAGAGTATGATTCGGACCAGGCTAGGATATTTCTGGCCTCAACACTACCTCTGGGAATACAGATTTATCAGATTTGTCTTGAGCACTAGCTTGTAGCACCATCAAACATTCCTGCTAGGTGTAGCAAAAAATCTATGGTACATGTTTGTTGTGCCATAAGTTGTCAGTATGTCTTTAGATCCCATCGAAGTTGATGTATGTGTTTGTGCTGTTCTGAAAAAATCTATCCAGAGTGATCCAGCTCATCACAAACCTCTTTAGACTAGTCCCTGTGGTAATATAGTGTTTATTTTATGGGCAAGGATTTGACTTTTTAAGTGTCTTCTAAATTAGAGGCCTGGTTTAACACCATTTTAATATTCTGTTTAGATGCTCAATTAGATTTGTAATTGCTCCTCAGGCATGATTACGTTTATATTGGCTAAATTCATTAATACCCCAGGACCATAGCCTGTGGCCAGCAGTGCAGTAAAAGGGAAATTAAACCCTCAACATGGGGCTCAGGCTGAGTTGGAGCAGCATCAGCAAAGCGTAAGGATGTATGACTCCAGTGCTTTAAAGACAGATACAAGAATATGGCTGATTTAAGTGTCTGATTCAGTGGTTAACATTTTAATACAGATTCAAATTGTCACTCTTAAAATTCACTATAGTTTTAAACAGAGGAGATAACTTCATGTTTTACGTTTGCTGAGGTGTGCTGCTCACATATGGTTTAGCTTATGTCTGAGTGATATGATGAAGCCTATGGGGCCTATGGAAACTAGTTTACTATGAGGTTGAGAGGGCATAGGAAGCTTTCAGTGACAAGCGGAAGAGAGAAGGATATAAAAAGATATTGAAAGTTTAGGCAAGGAAAAGGGGAAATCCTTCTGATTTACTTAGAAACTAGAGATTTTTTACTCTGATAACATTGAAATACCCTAACCTCTTATGTTTGCTTGCTTGTTTGTTTGTTTGTTTGTTTCTATCTTTATTTCTTTCTTTCTTTCTTTCTTTACATTTGGTTCATTTTACTTTTTTTTACTTTCCATTTTCTCACCATTTCTCTTCCCTGTCTTTTTCCTCTCTCTGTCATTATCTTCCCTTTTTGTCTTTCATCACTGCTTTGTACGACACAGTGTGTTATTGTAAAGATGGCTGCTGTCTCTTGAGGGTTGGACGTATTGGCCCAGAGAGTCCAGTCTGAAGGTCTAAGAAGAGACCCAGATGTCTAGACAGTTCCCTGTATAATTTAGTCATGCATTCCTTAAAGGTGTTGGAAAAACACCTGCATCTGGAGCTCTCGCTTTCTGCCTGTCATTCTCTCTCTCTGTCTCTCTCTCTCTTTCTCTCTGGCACTGTCCTCTCTGTGTATGGAAGCCCAGGTGGTTCAGTCCTATGGTTACTGTGTTAATGCACTTCAGTACTCAGAAATCCCTGTGAAAATACAAAGGCTTTGTTCACTTCCACTGCTAGATGGAAATTAAACTTCCACTGCTAGATGGAAATTAAATTCATTGTTGAGCCTGCCAGTCGAGTCACACCAGCTGAGTGGAATAATGGCCACTTTTTCAATTTTCAATGCATTAGACAAAGGAATGCACTAAAAGCTTGTGATTATTGTTACATTTGCTTGGTCCCACAAATCCCTTTTCATTAACCCATTTACCCACTTCTGTCAGAGAGATGAAGTACTGCTTGGTTGGCAAATTTGATCAGGTTCTAGACAAATAATCAACTGAACTGAGATTGCTACACACAATGGTCATGTTTAATTTATAGACGAGGACCTGTCCAGTTTTCTGTGTTCTGCTTTACTCTGTCTCTGAGAGGGACTGGTCATATTTGGCTTTTGGCCAAACCTTCATCAGTTTGCAGTGTATTCCTCCTCTCAGCATTTTGTTTTGGTGAAATTGCATTTTACCAGATAATGACCTGATACTTTTTATTTAAGTTTCTAATGCCAAATGCATGTGAGCACTCCATATCATCTTTAGCTTGCCAACCCTATGATGGTTGAAAAAAAAATCCCTTTTAATAACAAAAGCTTTTCTGGCCCCAGCAGATGATTAGGGAGCAAGCGTAAACAAATAAATTGTCACGTTGAATAATTATTCAAAATTTTCAGAAAGCTCTTTTCATCCGTTTGGCTGCCAACAGTCGTATGATGCCAGCCAGCTTTGTCTCCCGCTTTCTCCCAGAAGAGGCAAAACCATATTGATGAAGCCACATTCTACTTGTAATGTACGTTTGATGTTGTTTGGGGAAAACAGCCTCTTGAACTCTAGTCTGCTTTGCTCTTTCCACAGTTTCATCAAAAAAACCATTGATTTCATGTTTTCCTCGCTAGGGCCACATCAGTGTAAGGCAGAAAGTGAAAATGTCATTTCAAAGACGGCTTGATTGTTCTAATATTGTTGATTAGGTTTACATTCTGCCATTTTTGGGAAAATCATAGTGAAACTAGAGGGCACTCAGTAGAGTGCATACCTCCGCCACGCCCAACAGTTCCAAGCCATTCATGTCATTCATGGCCCATGATAAACCTTTTGTCAAAGTTTTGTGGTGTTACGTGAATCCGTTCAGAAGTTATGTGCCTTTTAGTGAGGCCACGCCCCCTTTTGGCCAATGGGCTTGGAACGTTAATCAGTTCTTCCTCGGCCCATGGCCAACCTTTCTACAAAGTTTTGTGGTGTTACGTGACTCCGTTGGGAAGTTATGCGCCTTTTTGTGTTTGGCCACGGCTGTTGTCACGCCCCCTTTTGGCCAGTGGGCGTGGAACGTTAATCAGATCTAAGTTGGCCCATGACCAACCTTTTGACAAAGTTTCATGCAAATCCGCCCAGAACGTTTTGAGATATCCAAACGGGCGAAAACATCTCCGATGGCGGAGGTAATTACATCTGTGGTGGATGAGGTCATGTAAGCCAAATGCTCTGCTATTGATGTTTTTTTGTCTGGGACTTGTGCTTCTTTAATATGGCCCTGGTCTTTGTTATGATGTCTTGGGCTATATTTAAAAATCCATACCACAACCTCAATATTTTATCCTCTTTACGCTGACCTTTTATTTTAATGTCCAAGATCCATTACATTCTTCAGTGGTTGTTTTCTAAATCTTTATAGATTAGTGCCATTTGTGCATGCAATAATGAATGTCTCCTCCCAAGTTATGGACAATAGAAACATTTTATTGGATTATCGTCTCTGTTGATGGTTTTATAATGTCCAGTGCTGGAGTCATGTAAACAATGTGCCTGGTTTACACCTGGCCTTGCGTGGTAGAGACCCAGGCTCAGGTATTCACCGTGTCGATCTCTACCCTTCACCTGATCCACATCTCTGCATAGGTGCCCAGTTTCACCAGTGTGTCCTACCACACTGACCGATGAATGGATTGGTGTTCAACATTTAATTGACAATCAAATGCTCTTTGTCAAAAAAAAGCTAGTAGGTAGTAATATGAAAAATAGTACATCACGGTAGATATACAAATAATCTTACATTCTAGTGTGTCACAATAATCACAGCATAGGCTGGCCCAAAACAGTCCGATTGTGGCCAGTCCACTTCTCGTGTGTTGGGTATTTTCTCAATAAAGACCTCCAATATATTGTCCCTCTATTTCAAAACCTGTCTGTGGTTCTATAAGTATATACACAGCATATTTCCCCTCAGAGAGAGCTGCATTGGCAGTGTGGTCAGGGCCCGGTGTCAGCACACTGGGTACATTTTAATGGGGTTTAGTTCAGAATGGCTGTATCAAAGCAAGGAGGCTTGAGAGGACGGTATCTAACAATAGATTTCTACTGCCACATTTTCTGCCTTAGCGCTCTGTCTTTCTCCCCATCTCCACTTTACGGTGGCTCCTTTCATATCCTTACTAAACTTGTCCCTGGTTTCTCCATCCAGCTCTCTTATTTTTTTTCTTTCTCTTGCCTAGTTCAGTATGTCACCATTTTATTGTATCAGTACAGTTCTCGTGTTATTCGTTGAGAAATAGCCTGATTATTTGCACATTGTTGGACCTTATTGATCATGAGTCCCTGTCAATAGGGCAAAGGCTTTTAGTCTTGGTTTGCTTACATTGATTAACAGATCTGTTAAAAGTGTTGCTGATTCGACCAATATGGGTTATATAGCTGATATTTTATGCCAATATGATCTGAAACAGCATTTAGACCATGGGACAGTAAACTCTGAAACCTTGGATAATAATAATACATGTAATAAATCATAATAATAAAAATTATAATAATATGATTGTGTAATAAGAGAAAATGCATCATATCCTTTTTATCAGAGGTGGGTGACACTGACCGATTTTTAATAAAAGCCCAATATGGGCCCGATGTATCGCCAAGCTGATATATCGACCTTACCCTTACTTACTTAGTTGATATATAAATAATTATGATATCGCTTATAAGGAATATTCTTCAACATTGTTTGAATATTAGCATTGTTTGGTCGACATTAGCATCTAGATGAGAAAAACCTTAGCCTTCACTTTAGCTTCATTATCCCCTCAGAAATCACATCACTATGTGTTTCTATCATTGTTTTCCTCTTTAGTTTGTTTCGTTTTTCTTTCTTTCTTTCTTTCTGTTTCTTTCGTTGTTTCTCTCTTCTTTCTTTCAAAAACAGAGCCGTTGAGCCGAGTTGTGTTGGGAGAGTGATAAAGCTATGGGGAACAATAGGGTGAAGGTAGAGCATCTCTTTCTGCCGTCTGCGTCTCTTTCCCTCCCTCCTTCTCCCTCCCATCCTTCTTCACCCCCTCCTCCTTCACCAGCCATTCATTCCCCTGCTCCAGTATCGAAGGTGCGAGTGTTGTGTGTGATAGAGTGAGGGAAAGGCCGGGCTCTGTAGCCATCTTTTCCTCCTTCCACGTTAAACTTTAATGTCGCTCACAGCCATGCTTACAGTGATTCGTCTCAATATTTAATGCAGCAATTAGAAAGGTTATGTGGTGCTACTGAGAAAATTGTTTACGCACACACACTCATGGTCTTTCTTCCTCTTTCATGCCCCCTCTCTGTGCTCTTTTGTTTTCTCCATAATGTTTTTTTCATTTTCCATCTCTTGCTTTCCATCCGTCTGTTCTGTCTTGCTTTCTGAATTGCTACTTGCTAGTATCCTGTTTTTAGAGACAATACAGCCGCCAACATAGGCACATTTTCTCGTACTTTAGCTAGATTCAACACTTTAGTCTTTTTCACGTGTTTTAGAAAGCAGGTTTTCTGACCACCTCTGCATCCCAGTAAAAGTACACACTCAACCACATTTCCATCTTTATGCTAAAATTGTTTGGACACTAGCCTGCACCTACACAGCAGCCCCCCTCCCACCAGACACACACACACACACACACACACACACACACACACACACAACCAAAAAAGGCCTTTTCAAGCTGTTTGAAGTTCTATTTGCCCATTCCCCTCAAAATGGGTGGAAAATGGAAGAGCTGGCGCCAAATAGGCTGTTTGCCAAATCACCGAAAACCCCCAAATGGTCTCCATTAAAGTTTCTGGGCTCTTGGCAGAGTGAGGCCACTGTGTTTGGAGGTCATGTTTAAAAGCCCTGTGGAAATACCCCCTTCCAGCCATCTCAGACCATCACTGTGTGTGTGTGTGTGTGTGTGTGTGTGTGTGTGTGTGTGTGTGTGTGTGTGTGTGTGTGTGTGTGTGTGTGTG
>OMLI01087098.1:0-10047 GCA_900302605.1 Rondeletia loricata
CATGGTCAAGCCCCTGCCTACATCACCAATCTCATCCATCCCTATTCGGCCAGTCGGTCTTTGAGGTCGTCCGACCGGGAGCTCCTGGTGTTACCCAGGACCAGGTTAAAGACCAAAGGGGACAGAGCCTTTGGGGTGGTGGCCCCAAGGCTCTGGAATGCTCTCCCCCTGGGCCTGAGAGTCTCACCATCCGAGAGCATTTTTAAAGGTCATTTAAAGACCCACTTGTTCAGGCAGGCATTTGGTCATCTATAGCCAACCACTGTTTTCGTCTTTGATGTTGTTGTTTCTTGTGTTACACCTTGTTGTTGTTGTTGTTGTTTTTATCAGTTATTTTTGCTTTTATTCTATTTTATTGATGTAAAGCGCTCTGTGCATTCGTGCTGTGAAGGGCGCTATATAAATAAAGTTTTACTTACTTACTTACTTACAATACATGTTGCCTCACAACAATTCCTCTATGATGTTAACTGCACTCATTAAAAAGCCTCTTTTACTTAACATGTAAATCAGATGCACTCTCTTTTGTCTAGTTATGCTTTAGTTCTCTACTTCTCAGTCTTATCCGTGTTTGTGTGAGTGTACATCAATATTTAATGCCACAAAAGGGCAATCTCATTTTCTCATCCTACCCATTAGTGTAAAAACAAGGATGCAGCGCTTAGAATGTATCTCCAGAGGAAGACAAAGAGAGAGGAAAATAAGAATGAGCTTTAAACCAAGTCATTAGGTCAGGGAAGTGTGGAGGCTGGTTGGCGAGGGGCCTTTTATAATGAAGAGCCGTCCCACAGGGAAACACCGCCTGCAGCAGGCGATCACAGGATTTTGAGGTGCAGAAATGTCCCTCCACTCTCCCGACAGAAACTGGCAGGCTCCCGCACCTTAAGACAAGGGTTGTTTGGTTTGGTTGACAGCATCTCTGACAGATTGTCGCTCTAAATCATATTCCTCAAGCCTCACTGTCTGAAAATCACAGATAATGCTGAGGTGATGTGCTAAATGGATCAGTCAGATCTGACCATTCCTGCAAAGCCTCCTTATGGCCAGACCCCTGAGTCAAATCAAAGCACAACATGCAATAGAAAAGACATCATCCTCCCTGCACTGGTGGAAAAACACAACTGTGAGGAATTGGGCACACCAAAATAGTGGGCAGATGCAAATCCCCTCAGAGACTCCCAAGCTTTGAACGAACATCCAAATGTAGGCCTTTGGTAGAGATTTAGACGGGAGGACTATATTGTATATGAATTCTCAAACAGCCCTGTAACAGGACTTGACTCATGTCACTGTGTGAGCCACAGAGCCTGACTATCAGTTTGACACTTTGATAAGCTCCCAACATATTCAAGCCATATTGCACATGTCCCATGCAGCTGACCTGCATAATATAGCAAAGTGATGATTACATCTTTTTGTGGCCTCAAAAGCAATAACATTTTGCAGGGCAAAGAAAAGAAGGCAACGTCACTCTTGTGGCCCTTAGTTTGATATCTTTAACTGATTGTTCACCATAAAATCAAAGGTTGCTGGATGCATTCAGATCTATCATCATTTTAGATCTTAGTTTGACGTCTGGTCATGTCCAAACAATGTCTGACAAAGTCTGATTTTGGCTAAGACATCACCCTGAGGCACGCATAGGGATGCTGTAACCACTGAGATAAGCGGCATGTCCTGTTTGAGGAGTGTCTCGGGGAGACAGATGCTGAGGCCTGACCTCAGATAACTGTGTCAGGGAGCTTGGCATGATGGCAGAGCGATCGAAAACTGGCGCACAAAGACAACACAGCCTGCCTAAAAATAGACTCTGCAGACTTCATTTCTTGAGTGTAGCCACCACATCAAAGACTTAAGGGAGCTGATATTCCTTGTCTTGACCGACTGTTATGAATGATGAATCAGAGCACTGAGGTCGTTTTGAGTCAGACATGAAAATGCTGGTTAGGTTAACAAGACTAAGGTCAACAGCAGAGTAGCTAAAACTGAATGTCGTCATGTCCAAATTCAAGTTTGTCACAATTGAATATGACAACCCTTGCAGACACTGTTTTTGCAAGACATGGTTTCTTTTTAGAAATGATTTTTTAATGCAGTCACTTTGAAGGAGCTTGACAAGAAGACATTCTTGTCAACACAGTTAACGTGCTGGGTTCATGAGACATATCTCAGGAGAGGCCTCTCACTTCTAAAAGCCCCTTGTCAGGTAATCTCCTGTAATTTACAATGTCTTGTAACATTAATGCACATGAGAGAGGTCAGTCTTGGTTGTTGCACAATCTCATAGGTTAATAACAGGGGACACACAGTAATTGATCTGAGCCTGAGAATGTACAACCACCACTAAACCTGCACCCTGTGCAGGAGGTTTCAGGGTGACGAGCCTGTCGATATTGCCTTGAATCGATCTTGTTTCCAGGGTTAACTTTTTTTATGATTGAAAGTTTATTGAGGTTTTCAGGATACAGAACATGAAACTAGCAAAAAGAAGAGTACGTAAATACATTTAAAAAAAAGAAAAGAGCAAAAAACTTGCAAAATGCAATGAACATTGCACAAAGCAAAATGGCATTCGCATATCTCCAAAGTAGACCCCAAAGTACCTCCTTACATCTTTCTCAGGTACAATGTCATGTTGAGAAATACAATCTTCCTGAATCTTTAGCATTGTAAAAATGCTCCTTTCCCCATTTTATAACATAATCTTCCAATGTATCTGTCTGTCTATAAAACAGTGGTTCATAAGGGGCCACTCTGCCAAATTCAGTGAACCAGTCCTAATAGGAAGGAACCCCTACATTTTCCCTCAGTCCACCATTACCAGTCTGGATCCAGTCTATGTCCCCACAGCCCCTCACCACCAATGGATCACCCAAAATGTATAGCCTAGGACAGAATTCAAATCCACTGCTAGAAATTTATTTTATACGTTCATGAACTTGTTTCCAAAAAACCTGAACCCGTGGTCATCCCCAAAGCACATGCACTAGTTCAGATGTTTTCATTGTGGGGTCCGCGGCCACAAGGGGGCGCTAGGGGGTCCGTGGCAGTATTGGGGCAAAGGGGAAATTTGTTGCCAAAAAATATATAAATCTCATCACACAAAGGCTATCATTTGGTATTAAATATCATACTATCATTTATAATAAGATTTTTTTTTCATGTGCCGCATGCGCCTATCATCAGTCAATCATTGCGCAACATTCCTACAGCACAGTGGCCCGGTGCATCAGTGAGATGGCCCAGGATGTGTTTGAACTTCTGGAGCAGGTGAGAGCCAGCCCATGCTGCACAACTGCTCGTTTACATTGGGTTTCTCAACGAGGAGAACTTTGTGGAGGAGATACTGTTTTGCAAAGCACTCGAGGGCAGGATCACTGGAAAAGACATTTAGATGAGTACGTAGAATCTAATGGAGTTGACTGGTCTGTGTGGGAGTTTGCACTGCTTTGAAAGAACTTAAAACGAAGCACAGAGCACGCTTGCAAATGGACAGTGATATGGCATTAACAAATCTGAAACCAAGAACTGACAAACTGTGTAAGAGCCACCAGGCCCACTCCTCCCACTAGAGAGGGTATGCACCCCCCTACACACATATTGATTTTTGGTCATGAGGTAAATACCTAAAAGTGAATACTGAGTATATGGAAAATACCCCAATATTGATTATTGTGATTGTTACTGAAATGTATGTTTACTATTGAAAGAATACGTAGAAAAAACTGAACTGGACAAAAAGGAAAGCAAGCAAATGAACACTGTGTAATGTCTGATTTTACTGAAAGGTACTTTGAGGACACTGAATATTAGACGGGAATTTAATACTTACAAGAGTAATAAATTGAATAAAAGGAACAGGATAAAAGGAAAAAAGGAAATGAAGCTACATCCTGGTTATTTAATACCAGTATTATCCAAATCAGATTGTGCTATGCCTTGCACAGTAGTATGTGGGTGGATGATAGCCTATGTTTCGTTGGTGGGGGGCCCCGGCAGGGCAATGCAACATTTTGGGGGTTCTTGGCATAAAAAAGTTTGGGAACCCCTGCACTAGTTTATCCAGGGTTAATGAGCTTGCATACGCTGTGTCTAGTAAAAAACTGTTGCAACACCACTGTTCATGCAATGATCTTTTACCAAAGGGAGGGTGTTGTGTCAAAATGTGTGAACTTCATCATTAGGGCAACATAACCTTTGGCTGTATTGCTCAGAGTAACGGTAAGTAAGTAAGAGGAGCAAATGTATGATTTAGCTAGAAACGTTGAAACCATGAAACAGAACTGAACTGAAACAGATACAACAAAAGAGAAAATAAACAGAAACTACTGGAAATCATAAAACTGCAAAAACCACAAAGGCAAACTGACAATAAAGTAAAGGGTGGGGCTGTGGGGTGAGATCTAGGTGTGACACCTGTCTCTCCAGTTTCCCTATTGGTAGTTCCTGACTAATGAGGATGAAGTGATTCTCGAGTGATCCGAACAGATGCCGTGTCTCCTCTGGGACGTACAGTATATACCACAGCTTGAGTACGAGGAACAGGCAGACTTTTGCCTCAAGGGCTTGAACAATCAGAGTTGACAATAATATCGTCAAACATCAAAAACTGTTGACAGAAAAAGCCCTCTAACCGCTGTTTGCACATCAGCATAGGACATTTCAAACTGTTACCTCAAAAGCAGACAAACAAACAAGAAAAGCATTCATAACCACAGTCACCAAACAATATCATGCAATCTGTTGCTCCAAACAATGCTGTTTAATTGCACACCAACATAAATGTCACCTCGACGTGGAGGAATGGATTGCGGAGGCTTCCGTCATCGTTTGCTGAGAAGATGGTAGTCTTTTTCATCTCTCTTATCTCCTAGCCAACATGGCTCTCCATTAAAGACATTTTGTTCCCTCACTGTCTGTGCTGACCTGCGTGCCTCTTGTTCAGTTGGCTCCCCTCACCTGTAGAATTACATTATGCCTCTGATTTCATCCACTGAAAGACATGAATTGCCTTAGATCGGGACAGGAAGAGGTGTGATATGAGAGAGAGGGAGCGAGACAGACAGGCAGATAGAGAGCAGACAGAGAGCATACAAAAATAAGACCGCGATGCGAGACAATGCAGTTAATCTACTAACCTCACTAGTGCCCTGGTCAACGGCACCCCAGCCTCCATTCCAGCCTTATTGTCTTACATGAAAAGACGTCTTACACGGCTCACTTACAATGCGTCAACTCGGCCAAGCGAGGCGAGAAATGACCAGATCACCAGATCTTGCTTTCACACCAATCACTGGGAAGACTAATGATATGAAGGCTGGAGTATGGCCCAAGTACAACCTCCTCTCCCTCGACAAAACATGGTTTTCATGAGATGTTGTCGTGTATTGTATTTACAGCTCATGACGTCATCTAATGATGAGAGTGATGGGTGCTAATGCACTGCAAATAGTCTAACAGTATCCCGGAGTGACCTTTGGCTGCTAATTCTCTGCCATTGATCACACACCTCCCACTGCACTAAGCACCTCAGACATATGAACAGATTTTCACACAAACACAAACACATACATTTACATGCGTGCACACATGTACATGTGCACACAAACACACATTTTAATTTTCTGTGGCATCTCTTAGATTATATTAATAGTCCATATTGTCCATTATGAATTATCGATTCATGATATAATTTAGATTCGGAAGCAACATTTTTGAAAATGGTTTGTTTAACATACATGGCCAAAAGTATTTAGTGGATTTGGCTATTTCAGCCACACCCATTGCTGACAGGTATATAAAATCAAGCACACAGCCATGTAATCTCCATGGAGAAACACTGGCAGTAGAATGGGTCATACTGAAGAGCTCAGTGACTTTCATGTCAAATTTCTGCCCTGCTATTATCAAGTAATGCATTACAGATTTATACACAGATTTGATCTGACTCCGCGCAAACGTTTCAAATTAAAACTCGCTTCCTCTCCCATATGTGAGTTGTGCTCCCAGAGATCTCTTGGTACATACAGTATGTCCACATGATGTGGGAATGTCCCAGTGTAAGAGAATTCTGGAGCCTAGTAACTGAGTGTTGATCAAAAATTTTTAAAATGCCATTGTTTCCTTGCCTCCCTCATATTCTATTGTTGAACGATGATTCCAATCTTAATCTAACAATTTGCCAGAAATGTGTGTGGCTCTCCGGATTGACAGCGGCAAAAAGAATACTTGCTATGAGATGGAAACCTCCTCACCACATTACTATTAGTCGGTGGGTCATGCTTTTTCTTGATATTCTTTCTCTAGAGCTTTCAACAGCTCAGATGAATGGCGCCAAGGAAGGCTCATTCACATCACTCTCCAATGCAGTAGAGGATGTCAAAAATATAGTGTGATGTAGGGAAGTGAAGAGTGTGTCGAGAAAATGATTAATTGTATGATCTAGCTCATAGGGCAGGATTAGAAATCAAGGTCTGTAGTATGTTGAATGTTCTGTTAACTCCTCCTGACTGACAAAAAATTGGTCACAAAAAAATAGTCTGCCCTGCTAGAGCTGCCCCGGTCAACTGTACGTGCTGTTATTGTGAAGTGGAAATGTCTAGGAGCAACAACAGCTCAGGTGCAAAGTGGTAGGTCACACAAGCTCACAGAACCGCCGAGTGCTGAAGTGCGTAGCTCGTACAAATGTCTGTCCTCGGTTGCAACACTCACTGCTGAGTTCCAAACTGCTTCTGGAAGCAACGTCAGCACAAGAACTGTTCGTCGGGAGCTTCATGAAATGGGTTTCCATGGCCGAGCAGCCGCACACAAGCCTAAGATCATCATGCGCAATGCCAAGCGTCGGCTGGAGTGGTGTAAAGCTCGCTGCCATTGGACTCTGGAGTAGTAGAAACACGTTCTCTGGAGTGATGGATCACGCTTCACCATCTGGCTGTCCGACGGACGAATCTGGGTTCGGCGGATGCCAGGAGAACGCTGCCTGCCTGAATGCATAGTGGCAACTGTAAAGTTTGGTGGAGGAGGAATAATGGTCTGAGGCTGTTTTTCATGGCTCAGGCTTGGCCCCTTAGTTCCAGTGAAGGGAAATCTTAACGCTGCAGCATACAATGACATTCTAGACGACTGTGTGCCTCCAACTTTGTGGCAACAGTTTGGTGAAGGCCCTTTCTTGTTTTGTCTGGTTTGTCGAGACCGGTGTGGGAGAACTTGACTGGGCTGCACAGAGCCCTGACCTCAACCCCATCCAACACCTTTGGGATGAATTGGAACGCCGACTGCGAGCCAGGCCTAATCGCCCAACATCAGTGCCTGACCTCACTGATGCTCTTGTGGCTGAATGGAAGCAAATCCCCGCAGCAATGTTCCAATTAGTGGAAAGTCTTCCCAGAAGAGTGGAGGCTGTCATAGCAGCAAAGGGGGAACCAATTCCATATTAATGCCCATGATTTTGGAATGAGATGTTCGACGAGCAGGTGTCCACATACTTTTGGCCATGTAGTGTATATTAATTTAAAACTTCCAATATGTATCTTGGAGTTAAACTGAGGTTTTTAACCCTAGCCTGCATGGGTGAACCTGACCCCCTAGAATGCATTATGTCAGGTCAAAAATAATCCGGTAACATAATGGGTGTATGTTTTTTTACAAAGGCAAATTATGCTATTCATTTTGTTGAAATAATTATTTTGAACAGTGATTGGGACCCTTCAAGAATATTTCACGTTTGAAATATGTGTTTTGTTTTTAATCATTTTGAAGCTATTTCATACAAATTTCACTGATAAAATATAACAAAAATACATAACGGCCTTCAAAGATGAGGGCAGCAAATTAAAGCCGTAATTGTGTAAAACCTAGCTTTAATTTCCGTTTCATTTGACAGAAAATAGCTGGTGGAAGTGTCTTGTTTTGGTTTGCACGTTGGCTTTACTGGGTTGTGACTGACAGAAGGTGGGTCCTCCTAACATAACTGCAGAGAACGTTAGCTCTTGAAAGATTTATTTTGGCGAGGAAAAAGCGGAAATTGGAAATCGCTCCCGGTATCTTGCTCTTCTTGTTTACAAGCATAAAGCTGAAGTAAGACGCCCTCCTGTCTCATCTCGCGGTGTTCCTGAATGCGCGCATTGATATGAGACAGTGAACGGAACTTCTTTCAAAATGTGTATAGCCAGATTTTTGTTCTGATGCAACTTTGCAAAACGCGATTGTTGGTTTCTCATTCACAGTGATGGATTACCTTTACTGACTGAATTAGAAGCTGTTTTCTATGGAACTGAATGGGAGTGAATGAGCTTGAGAGGTATGGAAAACTGATTTTAAAATATTATTATTATATATTAACATTAAATGGAACATTACATTGAAAACGTAAAAAATTTGCAAAAAACTCCAATGCCGATGGAATGGTCCTTTAAAAAAACACAAGAGGGGTAGGCACTAATCTTCAGATGTTGATGTGTCCAAGGCCAAACAACACTCATAGTAATCCAGATCCTGAGAGAAAATATTAAATGTCAGTGAGTCCAGAGGGTTTTTTTTATTTCTCTGAGGTTTTCTACTTGGCGAGGGCTGTTTCAGGAGCAAGTGGCCCTTATCAGGTGTTGAGCAGTGAGAGATACCTGTGACAGCCGACACGTTTGAGGCCCAAGTGCTTAATCTCTGGTCCCTTCTACCGAGCAGCGAAGCGAGAGGGGAGTGACTGCACGCATTTCAAATCAGGCGATGCGAGAATGGAAGGGAAGAAAACCAAGTAGCGAGAACTCTGAGAGCAATGCTCTAATCGTATCAAAGACTTCCACAAACAAACACGGGTGAACTGTGATTGATGGGAACGCAGTTAATAGGACTCCCAATCTAACACCGGGGCGAAGAGGGAGGGCGGTGGGGATCGGAGATCAATAGCAGCTCGGAAGCATGTTAGGGAATCATACTGAACCAGATTGATGACAGCTACTGGTGATGTATTTGGCAATCTAATTTTAACACAAAGTAACTCAGTGATAGTGCTGCCACAAGACTGAACTGAATCCTCGTGGGCCAGCACTGTCAGCAGCTGTTGAGAGTGAACTGGGTTCAGCTGCAGGAGCAGGGGGTTTTAGCTATGATTTTCAATTCACGCACTATACCATGAAAGTGCATTGAATTATTCATCCTTAGTGGGAATCTCACAAATATTTTAGGTCCACAAATATCCCTTAGTGCGCTGTCAGGCTTGGACATATACTCAGACTGACTGCTTCATATTGAAAGGATCAGACTGGTATATTCACACTGCAGCCCAATAATTCGGAGCAGCTGGCAATAAACTGGCCGCAGATTTGACGTAGCCAATCATTTCTTTGCACAGAGGAGTGGAAATGATGCCAGTAATTCCCCTTTCCATCCTCAACCTAACCCTCCTATTCTCAGGACTGGACTACAGTGAGCTTTGCCAGGGAAGGCAGGCACAACACGGACATAGCACAGACACTCATTTTAGAAAAGCTCATTATGAGCATGTGTGTGTGTGTGTGTGTGTGGTGTGTGTGTGTGTGTGTGTGTGTGTGTGTATGTGTGTGCGCGTGTGTATTTACGCGCACGCATGTGATCGTGTGTATAGCGTGTGTACTGCATGTGTGTTTTTGTGTGTGAGTATTCATTGGTTTGCCCACTGGCAACCTTAGTAATAATATATCTTAATATGTCTCATGTAAATACCACACACTTCTCTGCATCTTTGCTAAAGAGCACCAACTCCTGTGTATCTATATTCTGGCTAATAGCTGCAATATACTGCAACTCTTTAAAGGCAATGGCTTGTGAGTATGACTGAAAAACAAATCAGGCAAAAAAGGAAATATCTCAGGTTGTGTGATTAGCTGTTATTGCATAAGCATTTTATGTTTGAATCCATAAAGGAAAATTATGGACTATTACAGAGCTGAGCATTAAAATGAATCACTCGGACAGCTCAATATTTCTCTGTCGCTTGGTACACGATTTCTCTTTTAGGAAGGACACAGTATAGCATCACCAACTGGCCTTGGGTTTGTCTGCTGAATGAGGATG
>OMLI01087099.1:0-10008 GCA_900302605.1 Rondeletia loricata
TGAGAGATAGAGAGAGAGAAAGAGAAAGAGGATAAGAGGGAGGGGAGGAAGCAGAAAGAGGAGGAATGAAGCATGAGAGAGGAATGGAGGAGTTATTGGGTCAGAATGGCACCTCGGGGGGGAATCAGGGCAGCAGACAAGCTTTTATACAGGCCAGTCTGTCTGTGGGAATTACACCTCACTGAGAAGAGGAGAGAGAGACTAAAAAAAGAAAAGACAAGAAATATATAGACAGGGAGAAGGTAAGGTACTTTGTCAGAGTACTTCCAAGGCTTTGTATGCATTTATTGTCATCAATCCTCTCTGTTATTCCACCGAGGCAGACCAGGATACTGACTGAAGCGAGGGGCAATGACTCATGCGAAATCAGTAAGCAGTCCCACTCAGCTGCGGCGCTGATTTAGCTTCAAAAGAAGTCGACAGGCCGCGTACTAAGAAAGTATCAAAGTGAAGAACATCAATAGATAAGACGGCAACGGAGCAAATGGGGAGTGTGATGCAAGGAGAAAGAAACTGAAGATTCTTTGTAAAAAAGAAACTTCCTTAGCGTCTGGTAGTGATAATGTCAGTCTGATAACGCGTGACTGATTGTGGTTCTATTGGCAGACTGGCAGTACGAGTGTATGTGTATGTGTGTTATATGCACATGCATTTGTACATGTGTATGTGAGGGTGGGGGTCTGTGGGTGGGGGTGGGGTTGCGTGAGTCATCCAGGTATCCCGAAATCAGAAAACAACAGATTCTTTGTCAGCCTACAGCAGCCAAGGTAATATTTGTGGACAGTGAGCCAATATTTCCGCGGTGTGTGTGTGTGTGTGTGTGTGTGTGTGTGTGTGTGTGTGTGTGTGTGTGTGTGAGAGAGCTGCTGTTCCCATGGTTGTGTGTTATTGATTAGTCATCTCTGTGGGCAATAGGAGCTGTTATCAGGCCTGACATGGAGACAGACGGGGGTGGATGATGCATGGTACAGGAAAACTGTTCAGACGCACAGATAATGGAGCTACGCACACACACACAGACACACACGCATACACACACATGCTGCGAGCATGGATGGGTACACACTAGCACATGCTCCCACAGATTCTTGCGCACACAATAGACCTAATACACAATTGAGTGTGAATATATTGGCAGGGATAGATTTGTTTTCAGCACCATGGACAGCACTCTAAATCCTGAACAACGCCAATACACAATGCATATGGCTAATGATTATCTATTCTAGGGCCCGCACCTAATATCAGCTATTGCTCATGGGAGTTAAGTGTGGATGCCCTCAAGAATTGCAGTATGTCTACAATGTGCCTCTAGGTGAAGGAGACAAAGTTGCTAAATTAAAATGAGGTAGTGTCCCTACTGTGCTCACAGACTCATTGCTTCTCCCAGCCATGACATATACCTCCAGGCCCCGTGCACTCACCTAGGAGAGAGAGAGAGAGAGAAAGAGAGACAGTATTTAGAGTACTTAATGGTGTGAATCACTGTTGAAATGTTATACTGGTCAATCTTGTTTTGATTGATCGGAATGCCCATCAACACACTGTCAGTGATATCATGTAAACAGACAGATCCACTGTGGCAAAACCAGAAAAAAACATTCAAATCAAAACGCTCTCTCTTTTTCACACACACACACACACACACACACACACACACACACACACACACACACACACACACACACACACATATTTATAATTACATTTATATTTACACATTGTTGTTCATAGCATACCTACAAAACAGTGTTCAATGCTATTCAGAAGCTATCTACAAACAATGACAAATTCCAAAAGTGAATTGCTTATTGCTTGCAATTTCTCAAGATTAAGTTGAAATAGGAACTAAAATGTGTGATTACGGTTAGACTTAAGGTCAGGGGGAAAGTGACTTTGGTTAAGTGAGTATAGGGTAAAGCAACAACAGCCATTGACTTAGAGTTAGGAAAAGAAAAACACATTTGGTAAGAGTTAGGAAATATTTCAGTCATAATAAGACATGTGATTGTTACAAAACAGCTTTGGCCTTGCTTTTTGTTGCTGAAGAGCAATATTCCTGGCATAGGGCTAAGCCTAACCCTAAATAAGTAGGAACATTTGCTTCTAACTATCTGACCACCCCAGACAACCACCACACCACAGTGCAACAGATTTTCTAATAAAAAATGTAATAAGGGTTTACAAAAGTAATATTTGACAGACATTGTACTTTCTTATAGACACTATTACTAGACAGATTAACCACTTGTTCTTTGAAAGTGTAACTTAAGATGTAAGATAATGGATCATCTCATGCTTTCTGTCATATACCTGCTGACCCATCTTGTGTGTCCCCTTACTGAGAGATGTGTGAGGTGTGTGTAAATGTCAGCAGTGGAGTTGACTGTCCTAGAGGGGCCAACCATGAGCACACAGGGAATCGATTTACATAGCCTGCACTCTACAATCCCCTCTCTCTCCACAGGGACAGGTGGAGACACGTTTTTTCCCCCAGCCAACCATGAAAATACGCAGAGGTCAAGCTTCCCATCATGCCCTCTGCTCTCCCTGATGGGATGGGCAGGGTTAGGTAAGGCCATGGACCAGCCACAGGAAAATTGATCCAAGATAAAGAATTTCAGTAGCACTTCAGCACAAAGTCATTTTTGCAACAGCTCAGCAATTTGCAGGTGTTATGAGTAATAGTCATATTGTAGGTATTCACAGTGGGGCTGTACAATCCTTTGTGCAAAATCATATAAAGCAATTTTAGTTTCCACAATTAATAATAACAGAATTCTGCCATACAGAAGCACTTAATCTTGTTTCATTTCACTTTGAATGCCTGCTGTCAATAATTTAATCATTCTGTTCCCCAAATCCTCAAGACTAGTAACTGTGATTAATAAGTGTGATCTCAATACGCAGAAAAATAATCTGGATCATTATTTTAGCCACATTTGTGCACTCCTAATTCACAGTGTTGTGTAACCCTGCTAAACCAAGCAAAACAAAGTGTCACTTAAAAGGTACCAGAACAAAACACCCATTCAAACAACCAACTAAACCAAACAAAATGTACATGCCAACTGATAGTGGGGAAACAAAAACGGTCTGTTGTCTACTATCTGCTTTGAAGGGCAACAGTGTGGGTGACTGGTGAAATCAGTGAAATGTGGAATGCTGAAAACATTCCTCTGGCCAGCACAGCTTTCCACATCCCTTGATGAGGGAGCTTCTTCACATCCTGGTAGGAGAGCAACCTCATAATGGGAGCTAGAGTTGAGGTTAGGCTTGCAGGCCAACACTATTTGGTTGATTAATCTAGATACAACATTCATTGATAGAACCAAAAAAGGAAATGTGATCTGTGCCAGTAGGGATTGGCTTGGCCAAAGAGAATGAAGTGTCTCTTCCCTGATTTCTGCTGGTCAAGTTGCAGTCTGACTGTTTGACAATCTAGTAGACTGTCTGGACGACAGTGCCGGTGACATTTATACCCATGGAGCTCTTCAATTTTGAACACATAATAGAAGAATGTACTATAGACATACTGTGAATCTTCACTCAAATACAGGTATTTCTTCCCACTTTTCTCAACACTGCTGAGATACTGTGAGATTGTTTCTGTGCCTAAATCTGATACCTTGCATGTCTCACAGCTTCTGCCTCTCACTGGGGTCTAGCCTGCAGTCAAAACATTCCCTCTCACAAAAAAGCTCTCTCCTCTTTCCTCCATTGTCTCTCCTTATCTCAAGCCCCAAACCAGAGCTGGGACTGGCTGACTGCAGGACGGATCATCACTGTACAGAAACCCTCCTTCGCTCCTCAGCTACTACAGAATTGAACTCATTTGGCATCAAATTGCCTTTCAGAGAATGCAGTGGAAATTAAACAGTTTAAATGTATCCGGATAACATAAAACAGTGAGATGGAAGATGTGAGAGAATGAGACACATACCAAGAAAAAGACAGAGAGGAGGGAGAAAGAAATAAGAAAGACACACAGTCAATAAACTGCACATAATAGCAGCATATGTTTTGTGGCCGCCGTAGTAGTTTAGAAAAAGTCAACTAAATTAGAAAGATCAATTGGATTATAAAAGTCAACTTTTACAACATCACACTGAGAGATAGGTCACCATTAAGGCCCTTTGGGGTTCATGTTTGTAGGGTGAAAATCCAAAAGGCTTCTCTTCTCATGAGTAACAGATCATGGTTCCCACCCCTTGTAGGCAGATTGACTTTCTCTATACCATGAAATCTCAATGTAGAAATGTCATGATTAGCGTCATTAAAATGTACCGCAACAGGATAATTGCGGTCATTTCACCGTATGGCACTCTTGTGCTCACTAATCCTTTGTTTTAGTTGTCTCTTGGTTTTACCGACATAGGCTAGACCACACGGACACCATAACATATAAATTATAAATATAAATATAAAGTAATTATAGCTTTAATGGGAAGTTGGATGGTTAAAAAAAGTAATTTAAATGTATTATGACATTGAGCACAACTGCCACAACGATAATTGCCACTAGGAATGGGGCTGAGAAGGCTCTGAGTAGGTTGTGAAGCCTTGTTTTTTTTAACCAAATCAGCACGGACTAAATAATCTCTCAAATTACGATCCCGTTTAAACACAAACAAAGGGGGAAAACGAAATAAAGAGGCTAATTCAAGGTCGGACTGCAAAAAGTGCCAATTTGGTTTAATAATTGATTTACTGGCATGAGAATGAGGAGAGTGGGTGGTAATACAGGTGACTGAAAAACCTTTCTCTTTTTTCTTATTACGTTTTAAAAGATCAGTACAGGCATTTTTGAGTGCCATTGCATAGGCCTCTTCAATCCAAGAGGAGAGAAAACGCTGTTTCATGGCATCAGCTTTTTGGACACAATTCTCAGTGGGATGACAAATCCTTCTTAAACGATAAAACTGACTTTTAGGAAGGCCCCCCCTCTTAAGGGATGAGGGATGAGAGCTTGTGGCTAATAAAAGTTTATTCTTATCAGTATCTTTACGATAGAGAGTTGTGATTAAACCATCATTCTGTTGAATTACCCACATATCCAAGTAGTAATCAAATCAAATCAATCAAAGTTTATTTGTCACATACTCCATCATACAGTGCAGTGAAATGCTTTGTTGCCGACTCCTTAAGTGTGCCAATATACATAATATATACATACAAAATCCTTCTTCAACAAATTCAGAAAGGGGAAAAAGTAGGGCCGTGATTCCACTGCCAATCCTCCTAATCAATTCATTCTGTACAACATACTTAAGAATGTAAACAAATCCACGTTGTCATAATTCTCATCTTACTCCAGAGGATGGAGAAGTAGCCAAACATTTGGTCTGAGCATCAGCTTGTTACTCTAATGTATTCCTCTAATCACTAAATGTCATTTCTGCTAAACCAATATGTAATCAATAGAACAACAGAAGACCTTATGTGAACTGTTGTCTATTGAACTCTCCTATTTCGTTTATTTATTTATCTGTGTCTGTCTACAAATGCCAATTAGGGAAAAAGACTGGCAAGCGCCAATGCTCTAACCTTTCCCTTTTCAGCAGGCTAGACAGCCCTGCTGGAGGACAGGCTATTGTTTAGGTAACATAGCACACACACACACACACACACACATACACACAATGAGAGAGGTGGGAGAGAGAGAACGAGAGAGGGAGAAAGAGGGAGAGAGAGAGACAGGCAGACAGAAAAGGGGACAGGGAGACAAAGAAGCAGAGACTGATCTGGCGGTCTGTTTGGGCATAAACAAAGACTTTTATGATGGCTGTATCTTCTTGGAAATGCAATAAGGACTGACACCAAGCTGACCCCACTGTCTCCCCTCATTATAACCTAAAGGAAAACAAACAAAAGAACCAGACTAGGGGAAAAAACTCATCACAACATCGAAAAACAATACGCCAGAATATTATGTAAGCGCCCGATTTGAATTTTTACCTAATGGCAACATTATTAAAATAAATAACAGCCCAAATCTCTATCTCCGTATAGTAATTAGTATGTCTGGCACTGGCAGCGAATGAATTCATCAGCTTACACAAGCACTTGCACATGGGGATGTGCGCGCACACATACCAAATTGTGTTAATGGCTAAATTAAGAGAATAATGAGTTTTAATGGAGAGGAAGATGGAGCAAGATATTGCATAACACTGATTTGAATCAAGTCAACCAATCAATAGAGGGTCTGTTCTGCCTGCTTAGTCTGTGCCGCTCCTACCCAGAAATGTTGACTGATGTTTTCGACTAATAAAAGGTACCGGTTTCTGGGAGCTGTTGACAGCAGGGTTGTGTGTGTGTGTGTCTGTGTGTCTGTGTGTGTGTGTGTGTGTCTGTCTGTGTGTGTGTGTGTGTTTGTCCTACTAATGAGGAAATGAGGGACAATGAGTTGAAACAACACTGTGACGGGGAATAGACCAACCACTGTATTCCTCTTTGACATATCTCTCGTTTTGCCTTCTTTCATCCTGTGTTTATTCTCACAGTTGCTCATCCCTAACAAGGCAACAAGCACACCAGTGACATGTGATGAAAGGGTTTGACTGACAGCTGAGGTCTGATGCACAAAGCGACACACAGCCATTCCATGGGGAGCAGCAGAGCAGCAGGTCGTGAGCTAAGTGACCTCCATGGACAGTAAACACAATGCCTCTGCCGCCTGAGTAACAATAACCCTGAACCCTGACCGTTACACCATACGGCGTATGACCTTGTGGCCTCCAGCAGCATGGATGCTAATGGGACAGACTGTGTTGGTCAAAACACATTAGTAGTAGGCGTCAAGGTCAAAGAGTCACTTGGAGAAAGAAGCCGTTTGAGTCTCTTCTTTCCTTTCACAGGTAGTGACACCAAGGTGTTTGGAGAGACCTCAGACTAAAGTTCTGCTCTTACTGCAATGTTATTGTATAGTGGTAAATGGTTTCTTTGGAAGTAAGGCTCATCCGTAAAACACTTGCCCTGCTGTCTGTCATTCATGTTGCTGGGTGGAGGGGATTGTGTGTGTGTGTGTATTGATTTTCCTCTCCTCCTTTTTCTCATCTTTACTTCTCTAGCGTACCTTTATTTTTCTATTTGTTTGTGGACATTTTCTCAGAGTTCACTCTGATGGAAAATGCAATCTTGTCCTGTCCCCTTTATTTCTTGATTTTTTTCATTCTTTTTCTGACTAATAGAAATTCTGTTAGTATGTTTGTATGGGATGAGAGATGAAAATGATTTTGTGGAGAGGGAGAAAGATGGCAATGGGAGGGAGGGAGTGGGCGATAAAAAAAAATGGCAGAGGAAAGAAAATCGATGAGAGATGAAATATATCAGAACTCCTAGAGCAAGGTCAAGAGGATATGATCTCTCACAATGCACAGTTGTGCCTCACTGAGCCAGAGGGAGCGAGCGAGATGGAGAGAGAGGAGGGAGACAAAGAGGGGGAGGATGAGGGAAAGAGGGAATGACTAAGAGAGAGAAACGAGGGCGGGCGGCAGACAGACATACAACTTTTCATGAGAGGAGCCAATGTCCATTTATCAAAAAACAGCCTCAGCCGTCCTACTCAAAACCTGTGTTTGTCTGGAAGGGCCGAGGTACTGTTACCACAAGCAATGGACGGTTTGCTGATGTTGGCACAATAGGTCTGGTGCAATATGTGGAAATTAATTTTCCCTCAGTCAACTTTCTTCCCACACTAACTAATTCAGCAGCTAAGTAGCTAAAGGGGCCAGATCAGCAGGCTGCGTTTCCACCCCAGTCCCAAGCCCAGGTTCCATATGCACAGACCATTAGAGTCCCACTCTCACCTCCTGCAGAGCAGGGCCAGATAACATCTGTCTACAGCTACCTCCCTGCAAACACTCAACCAATTAAAGAGCCATTAGTACATAGGCTGGGTGGGCGGTGTGTGTGTGTGTGTGTGTGTGTGTGTGTGTGTGCGCATACGTGTGTGTGTATACTTATGATTGATGCAGACTTTTGGTAGGTGCACATTTACACATTCATTCACAGGTAGGTACATACTCACAACACACACACACACACACACACACACACACACACACACACATTTATTTACATGTAACCTTTGTCTGCCCCCCACACACTCAGTGCAACCCAGTTGGGCCCACCCCCACCATGTATCATTCATTAGCCGCCCCAGTCTCCATCATTCAATTTTAATTCATAATCGGGACAGAAGTAGGTCATTTGACAAACATGTCACATCTGCTCCAATCAAGGCTGCACCTCCTTTTAGCATCAATGTTTCATCCCTGTTTAGATATGAGAGGATAGGCTCGAGGTAGCAGTGGGCTGGAGCCACGCCACAAACAAAGGGGGTTGTTGTTGTTTGTTAACAATGCAGTGATGACGCGCCGTCAGCATCTCACTGGTACAGACAGACCTGTCTTGTACTCTGGGCCTATTTTATGATGTGCGATATAAAGTTATGGTAGACGGCATCTCAATGATCCCAGCCAGCACGTATACAGTTCTGTATGACAAAAACATAATCTTGACAAACCGACAACAATCATCATGCCGAACAAAAGACCTTTATCATCAAAAACCAAATGGAAGATTCAATCCTCATTTCACAGTCCTTTTGTCTCGTGTCAGTGATTTACAAGCATAGGTAAACCTGGATTAAAGGGTATATGCAAATAATTCTTAGTGTTTGTTTTAAAATGCGTGGCATACCAGATCGGTAGGGCTTACTGAATCAGGACAATTCAGATGTCAAGTTGCCACTCAGAAAAGTATACTAAAATTACCTACAAACACTTTCCTGTGAATGTCAAAACATTTTAGCACTCCTTGCATTGTCCTATGTGACAAATACCACCCATATGGTGCTTAGAATTATTTGCAGTTACTACCTAGCCTAGGTCTGAGCATGTTTGCATGGTTGCATGTAGACACACAAGCATGAAAGCCATGGAAGTGATAAACAATATCAACGAAACACAAGATACGGATATAGAAATGACATTTACAGGAGTAGAGAAACCATGGAGAGGAGGAAAGTGAAACAAAGAGCGGAGGCCAGATGAGTTGCAGACTCTCTCAGAGTGGGCGTGTCAGGTGTCAGCTGGAAAGACCAACATAAAGTGTCTTAGTAAGGTGTTGGACCACCACGAGCCACCAGAACAGCTTCAATGCGCCTTGGCATAGATTCTACAAGTCTCTGGAACTCTACTGGAGGGATGGAACTCCATTCTTCCAAAAGATATTCCCTCATTCTGTGTTTTGATGATGGCGGTGGAGAGCGCCGTATAACACGTCGGTACAAAATCGCCCATAGGTGTTCAATTGGGTTGAGATCTGGTGACTGCCAAGGCCACAGCATATGATTCACATCATTTTCATACTCATCAAACCATTCAGTGACCCCTCGTGCCCTGTGGACGGGGGCATTGTCATCCTGGAAGAGACCACTCCCATCAGGAGAGAAATGTTTCATCATTGGATAAAGGTGATCACTCAGAATAACTTTGTAATGATTTGCAGTGACCCTTCCCTCTAAGGGGACAAGTGGACCCAAACCATACCAGGAAAATGCCCCCCACAGCATAACAGAGCCACCGGACCCCCTCACTGTAGGGGTCAAGCATTCTGGCCTGTACCGCTCTCTTGGTGTACGCCACACATGCACTCGCCCACTCAAATGTGCATTGGTCTTTGTACTGAGGGGTTTATGCACTGCGACCCTACTACAATATCCCTCTCTATGTAGTTGTCGTCGGACTGTTCTTGCTGACAGTCTGATCACGTCCTGCATTGACATTCTCGGTCGCTCTTGTGTTTTTCCTTACATATCGCACTAATGCACTAGCATCACGGTCATCGAATGTGCGCTTTCGACCCTCATTTACTGATGTCTTTCCCATAGATCTAAATGCAGATGTCACTTAGTCACTGTTCCTATTGAAACACTAGCCAGTTGAGCAGTCTTTGTGACTGTAGCTCCTGCCATCCGTGCCCCAATAATGAACCCTCTTT
>OMLI01087100.1:0-14011 GCA_900302605.1 Rondeletia loricata
AGGGGGGGGGGGAGGCGACTAATGCAGCCAGACACCCCCCCTTTTCTGGTTTACCTAGGCAGTGGCCGTCTGATTAGTCTGGTCAGATTGAATAATCTAGCACCAATCTCATGTTTGTTTTTTTATTACTTCTTGGAGAGAGGGTCGACCTGAGGAACGGCAGCGAGCGTCACTGATCCTCTCCCTGCGTTCTGCCCGGGCCTAAATTTACCGGCTCACTTAGACTCACTCCCACTTCTTGACACTTGTCAACAAGTTTCCTCAGTTTATCTGTTTTACCTCCCTCAGCAGCTTCAAACAGCAGACGCTGCAAAGGGGGAAAGGAGAGAGAAAGGAGGGGGAGGGGAGGGGGTAGCAGGTGAACATGCGTCTGGTGCAACAACAAAAACAAAAAGTCACATTTCTTTGGCATGTGTGTTAAGTGTTTTGCATGTCGTGAGTGTTAAGAGAAACTGAGGGGGCAAATTACATCTTTCCAAAGGGCGGCACACAGTGGAAGGTTTTGGAGGGCTTGCTGATAGAGAAGTCGCACCTACAAAAAAAGGGGGAGGGGGAAAGAAAACAAAAGAAAAAAACAAAACAAAAGAAAAAAAACACCAAACGCCGGAGCAGTGTGTCAGTTTAGCGGAGGACAAGGACAGGAAAAAGGTCAGAGGGTTTTAGTCATGTCATCCTACAAACACCCAACTGACAACAACCAAGACTAAAACCTCCATACATTACACTTTGTTTTGTGAACAGTGACAAAAAGCCTGTAGGGGAAGAAATAAGATTCGACAACATGAAACGATCATGATTAGGAACATTTGGGTAAGGCGGTTCGTGGAAAACCAAGAAAGCCAGACAAGAAGTCGGGACGGTGCCGAACCGACAAAAAAGTACTCCTATTCTCTTCTTCTATCCTTCTGGCTGGGCGCTCTACCAACAACTAGGGTGTAAAGTCAGTCTAGCTAAGATGATTTAAGGCCAACACAGTGATGGGCCTTAAATCATCTTAGCTAGACTGACTTTACACCCTGACTCCCCTCAGATCCCATCCCCTCCATCACTAACTCACCTCAGATCGCTCCTTTAGCTCCCTCTCCACAGCTATTGCTCTGCCGGGAAACACAGCAGAAAGAGGCTTCAGGAAAACTCCCGGAGATCTTTTCTTTAACACAGCGTTAGCTGGCAGATACACAAACTGACCGACAGCATTTGATTTGTTTTGTATACCTCACCTGCACGATGTAAACTTTTTCAACTTTCTGTGTTGTACCGTTTATGTGCAAATAAATAAAACTTAAGAAAAGACTTGACATCTTCATCAAAGCAAGTTTTTTGTTTCTTGGACTTACATTTTCCAGTTGGCCAAACACTTTGGAGCGCTACTGCTCAACATCCTGGCCTGGAATTTCAGATGTTCAATGTTTCCATCCTGCCACTCTTGGTGCAGCAACCTGTACGGCGACACATCAACACTGACCGAGTGGACATCACAGATCTAGACATCAACAAACTGGACTCAAAGCACTACCAGCTTCCCTGTGACAGACAGTAGTTATTCACTGGCTACTGTGGCTGGTGGACTGCAACCTTCATTATTTTAATCAGAAAAATGAATTTGTAGAGGACAGAACACCCAAATGATGGTTGTTTACCTGCCGAAAGTGGCCTATACAGCCAAAAACCCTACCCGTCACACCTTCACTTTAAAAGCACATGCATGCAGTTAGGTATAACCTCATGTAAACTGTGTCAATATGTGCTGTCGATCCGTCTCTGCACCACTGTCACCGAGAGAAATCCCTGCACATTAATTTCACCTGGTGGAAAGTGATTCTGTACCTCAGGCCCAGCTCGGTGTTGTTAGGCATGGCGTATCGCAGTCTCTCCAGGGCAAGGGCATGCTGGGAATGCGGCAGACAGCTCAGGTAATGACTCACCACCTGAAGATCCAATGAAGAGCGAGTGAATGAGTAACGCGGATCTCCCTTCCCTCAACTACTACTGTCAAAGTGCCCTCGAGCAAGGCACTGAACCTCCAGCTGCTTCAGTGGTTGTGCTGGGCAGCTCCCAGTGGTTAACAGTAGAAGACTGGTTGTACTGGGCAGCTCCCATGTGTGATTGTGTGGAACTGTATGAATGTGAAGCAGGGCGTTGCAAAAACAAAACAAAACAAAACAGCTTGGTGCTCAAACCTCTCTTAAAAGTAAAAAACAAAAACAAACACACAAAAAAGCACAAGAAAATGACCTTATTTAAAATGTAATGGCCTAACACACACAAACCATTACAATTACACAGTGCAGTAGGTTCACTATACCTAATGTGTCATGGCGTGGCTTTTAATTCACATTTTTATATTTTGTCTTATTACATTCTCTGCTTTCCTTTTCTTGCCTAAATAACTTTTCTTGTTTTATGCCTTCAACTATAGTCAAAGTCCCAAAAATGTCATTCAAAGGTCTAATGCATCCCAGAGTTTCCCTACCATTGAATAGGTGCAGTGGAGAGTTTTAGTGTCCTATGCTCTAAATGCTGTTTCAGAGGCCCTGCCACAAATAAAATTATAGGGGAAACTGCATTTCTTTGGCATTACAATGGTCAGATTTAAAGCTATTAACTCACCTCACCCATATCAGTTGAAACCTACTATAATTATCACGATAGACGGGAGCATGAAGCCAAGCAGAGCCAGCGTTTCCTTGCCTTGTTATGGAAGCGGTAGCAGCTCCAGTACTGCGCCGGGCTGAAGGGATGCTCCAGCCGAGACGGGACGGTTCCCAGACAACGCTGGACCAGATCTGAAAACAACCTGGACTGGCTGTTAGCCGGGCCGCCAGCCTGCTGACTGCTGGTGAAGAGGAGATAACTGGAGAGAAAACAGCGTTGGGAGTCCAAAATATTGAGCATGAACACCAGGTACCCCCCCAAAAAAGATGCACATATAGCATCTTGGTACAAAACAATTAATCTCAAAATCATGAAAGGACTGTAGATAAATACTGAATATGAAGTTGTTGAATTTAGTGCATGCGAGACTTACTCCATCCAGAGTTTGTGAAGCACATCCTGTTGCATGGCTGATCCCAGCGCCCTCTCGAAGGCGTCCACCGTCTCCTCTGAAGTGCCATGCAGCCACTGCCAGCGACTGGGAAAGGATGACAACACTAGTTGTGTACAATTACACTTAAAATTGGAGGTATTTAGCTGAGCGACCAGGTAGGGGTTTAATGTCTTGTTAAAGGAGATTTCGTCTGGACGCACTGGCTGCAGGGATCGGACCTGTGACATTCTGGTCACAGGCTCACCCTGCCATCTTAAAGCAGAGTCATGCTTTAGTTTGAATCCAGCAATCTTTCTAGGTGTGAAGCGTCTCGTGTCTGAAAATGACTTCACTTCTGTCGACTCGTCTCTCGAGTGGCTTGGGGTGTGAACACACACTTAACCTACATTTTCAAGTATTTTTTCAAGTAGTAGTCCTGAAGCTCAATGGGTAGAACATGGCACCAATGTTGATAAGGTTAGGGGTTCCAATCCCGCAAAAATTGATGCTCTTATGGGCATTTTAAAAAAGGAGCTAGGGCTGCAAAATTAGTCAATAAAAAATAAGAATCACAATGCTGACTTCTAGTTTCAAGATGGCCAGAAGCTACGGTTTCCATCAGAGCCAGAGGTATTTCCGACACCTCCCACAGGGTTCCCACACTAAGTTGGAAATCAAATTCAGTGACTTTTCAATTACTTTCAAGGTCTTGGCTGGAGAAATTCAAGGACTCAAAATTGGCATGTTTTGGGGACAAGACACTGGTCAAAATTGGACATCATAGAGGCCTCACTGCGAACTCTAATCTGTAGGATTCTAATTTTTCACCAACAAACGATTTTTTTCTAGTGCTGAAAAGCAAACTGACCTAGCTTAAAAAGTTCTAACCTCGTGTAACACAATACTCAATAAAAAAATAAAAAATGGAAGCAACATTTTCTGGTTTGCCTGTGAGGACCTCGACATAAAGACGTAAGTTATGCTACGTATTGTGGTCAACAGACCCACAGAACAGCAGAGCGGTACACACCAGTGAATCAGATGGAGGTAAGGCATCTGATGGTCAAGCTGCTCCTGAAATTCCTTTTTGATGATCGGGCCTCGCAGGATCTCCTCGGTGGGAATGCCAAGGATGTGCCTACCAACAAAACAGAGATGACTCATCACAGTTAAAGCCTTCCACACACTGAGCCAACAACATTCATTCTCTTACCATGTTTTAGATGCATTTACCATAGGAACAGGCACAAAGGTGTTCCCCAATTAACAGACTACGCCATGTTCCCCACTTCCCGTTATTCAATCTCCTGCTTTTTCCATTGTTTCATTTTGTCTTGTGAGTTTCTGCATATTTATTTTATTCGCAATTATTTTTTTAAGGCCTCACATTTTTTGTATGCATGCATGAAGGAGGGAAACAACATTGTATGCAGGGCAGGAAATTAACTTTTTCTGTCCAAAGGCCACAGTGGCTGATGGATTCAAAACTTCCCCCAGGAAGGTCCAAAAGCTGCCTGGTTATCCATCACAGTGGCTGGTAGGTTGGTCAAATTTACCACTTATCATTTGGCTGGTGGCTGCTGTGGATTCCCCACACTGTGCCTTGCTGCAAGGTGAATTTCCCCATTAGGGATAATAAAGTCTCGTAGTATTCTGCAGACAACCTACCGCAGAATGTCCATAGGCTGCTTCTGACTCTGTTCATCCTCACAAAGAGACAGGATGAATCCTCGAAACAACGGGACAATGGCACTAGACTTGTCCTGTGGACGAGGACAACAGGAAAACAGACTGTAAAACTTTATATATTTTACAGTTTATGCTTTTAGCTGATGCTCTATCTGGTTACAATGAGTGCAACAGCAGAATATGCTAAAATTCACATTACAAGCAACCAGCAGTAAGCAGTATATGGGTCATGGCCACAGCGCCCTGACAACTGATGGAACTAAAATAAATAGAGAAGTGCTGGGAAAGCAAAAACACAAGTGATGTATTTCTTGAAAAAGAGTTTTCAGATTACAAAGAGCAGCAACTCTGCTGTCCTGACCGAGGTTCTAGTTTCTAATAGTATGCCATGCGTTAATTGACTTCAACCAAAATGACCAGGAGTTTATTAGAGACAGGCTATTACGATAGACAGGCTTTAATTTGATCTGCACATTCAATAAAATGCCCAAGCTAAGTAATGCATACTATGAATACAGAAATATAATAAAATATTGTATTGCATGTCTGCTTAAAGTCACATGTTTAAGTATTAAGATCTACAGTTGCTTTGTCCACATAATACAAGATTCAATAAAATTATGATAAATGTGCAACACTATAATGCCATTTTATCATCAGTAACATTGGATTCATTTTTTTCTTTGGACCTGGCATTTCATATCAGGTCCTCTGGGAGGCGCTATAAAATGCCACCGATCGTATTCAAGAGGTAATTTATCCCACATTACCTTATTGAAATCTTAACCTGAATCTCTATCATTTGTCCACCAAGATTTGCACTCCCTTTGTAAATCTGAAGTGGAATATGTACTGGACGCTCTGTTGTGTTGTCCTTGCATCTTGTGGTGTTTGATCTTGATTTATTGTATCTTGTCTGGTTTTAATTCTACCACAATGAAGCCCAAGGCAAATTCCCACGTGGGGACAATAACGTAGGGCGACGCAGACCGGCAACGCAGACCGTAGCACTGTGATTGGTCCGCTTGGATCGCATAGTATTTCCCCCCACGTGCTTCCGGTTAATGTCAGCCAACAATAACAACACGGAGCAGATCGAAGAGAGACTAGCTGAGGAGGTTCGCAAATATATTCATTTATATGACACCTCATCCTCTAATTATAAAGATAGCCAGATGTCACTAAATTCATGGCGAGAAATATCCAAAAACATCGGTTTGGACACAGCAGAATGTATCCAAAAACACGGAAGTACTGTAACACGGAAGTACTCCGTGTTAATAAAGCTCGACACTGCCATCTAGTGGAAACCCACCAATGCAGAAGTATAAATGATAGCACCGCCGTAGCCCCTACGGCATAGCTACGGTTATAGCAACGGCGGCGTTCGACGCAGAAGTATAATTCAGCCTTAAAGTTTATATTTTATTCTACCACATGAAGCTCTCCCATGCTACTATAAGAGACCAGGTGGTTATTAAACCACTGCAACAGAGTGAATGAAAACCAGACAAATCTACCTACTGTGTTAAGAACCGCGCTCACCTGAACCATGAGGAACTTGCAGGAGTGGTAGAAGACCTCAGCGTTGTTGGGACATTCTGCCAGGGCGTGAAGCCACATGCTGACCGCCTGGTCGCCGTTTCCTTTTCCTATGTGGAGGTCGGCCAGGGCATCGCGCAGGGTACAGGACTCGGGGCAAAACTCCAGCAGGGACTCGCACAGCTGTATACCCACATCGAACCTCGAGGGGCAGGCAATGAGAACATCTTTCAGTACAGTGTTGTTACAGCAGGTAGGGCTAAACAATTAATTGGAAAAAAATATCTAAACTGCAGTATAGACAACTGCAATTTCCAAATCCCAAGAGGGAGACAGCCTCATAAACAAGGTATTCTGGTGCCGTACAGAATCCCTGGACGACAAACCAAGCTGCATGCCAAGACAAATGTTTTTATTCAACTGAGTAAAAGTATTAGCCTCTGTCTCCCAAACACACATTTTGGAAGATTTTTAAGCACTGCAAAATAAATTATGTAGCAACGGCTACGCCCACATGTATCACAAATCAATTTATATCCAAAAAACAAGTGAAACATGTCACCCCCCATAAATGATGCAGGCACCCCTTGAGCCAATCAGTAACAAAATGCATCGACCCTCCAAGTTTAATCAAAATCAGACCAGTGGTGTAGCAGGTGTACCGCCGGTCAGTTTGAAATGTTGACCTTTAAGTCGGATCAGCGGTGTCCGATTTCACGTTTCACAGACTTACAAATTTGGACCTTAACTTATAGTGCCTCTAATAGGCCAATAATAGGTCTATCCTATGATTTTAATTCAGTATGGTGAATTCCTTTGTGCAGGCACAACCAATCTACAAAAACCCTCCCAAAACCCAGAGAACAGCAGCAGCCAGCTCACCTTTCCAGGAGTTTATTGAGGAAGATGAGGTTGGTGTGGAGAGGCATGCAGGCCAGCGTCCTCTCGCCCGGCGACAGAGTCTCATCGCTGCACTGATGGATGGCATCTAATGAGGAAAATCACCGTTACCAGTGGTGGAATCAGGATAACACAAAAAAGGGAGTACAGTGTTTCTTCTGTAATAGGCACAATTAAACAAAAATCGAAATCGCAATATGAACTCCTGTAATTTCCATATTGCAAGAGGGCTGCAGCTTATATAACGAGAGAGAGGGAACAGGGTATTCTTGTGCTGTGGAGAATCTGTGACCTGCAAATCAAGTTGCAGAAAGTTGGAGAACAATCAGTCAAACTGGAGCGATCCTAAGCATTACAGTCGCATTCCCTGTTCACCCACAAATTACTTGAACACGTTCGACGAAGAAATTCGGTAGACAAAGTTGTCTCCACATGTATATGGCAATATTAAATCATAGTAGTGCAATAAACAGAGGGAAATTTTGCTTAAGTATGTGGTTATTTTAATTCCACATTTTCTCTATCAGTGGTAATAGTACACTTATTAGGCGGCAAATCAATAAAGAACAATATCATGATAAAAGGATAATTTGGAAAGCAGATATCTTCTATTAGAAAGGAATGGGAGGTGTGGGTCCAAACAGGAATCCTGAAAAAACACAACTATGCCTTGTTCCTCATTAATATGCAAATGTATGCAGCAAGGTGCTCCAAAATATAATCAGATCATCTACTCTACTGGGGGGAACCTGTGGTGCAAGTATGACGTTTCTATCATATAGCAGAGGATACAAATATCAAGAAGCAATATAAAATATCAAACCTGGAAATGTGACTGATACACATACTGACGCACTGCCATATTCTAGCAAGATTTGCAGATGTTAACCTGCAGCTTTGCTTCCTGTGGCTGCGTTTGTACCTTCGAACAGAGCGATGAGGATGTCGGGCGGCGTGCTGATGTCCTGCGGCATGCGCCAGGGGAGCTGGAAGGGCTCTCTGCTGACCAGCCTGGACGGGCTGGAGTCGGCCGGGTTGTACAGGCTGGACGGCAGGCGGTCGAACTCCGTCAGGTGGATGTAGGAGAGCCAGACCAGGGCCCGGTCACTCGCCGTCAGGTGGTCAGCGATGCTCCTCTCATTGGCCGATTTCAAGGCATTCTGGAATAAATCAGAGATATAAACTAGGGTGGTCAATTGGGATCACAGGGGATCAACGGTCTCTATAACCACTACGCGACCCTGCCATCAACCAATTAGTATGGATTGAAATAGGTAGAATTAAAACAAGCCAAATTTCCATCTAAAATACAAGGAAATATAGCCCTAACGTTTAGAATTCATATTTTTCTTCACAATCAAGTATCCCATGAAATTTGTTTTAAGCACTGCAACCTGGGTCAAAAACAGGGACGGATGTAGAACCAAAACTTAAAACAGTAACTTTACTTCATTACTGCTGCACAAAATTACATGGGAAACACTCTTGAGTCTGATTTGTGCCATGTTCTGTCTTCTCCATGTTGTTTTATTGTCTTTGGATCTTCAATCACGTCATATTTTACCTGTAAAATGGCCAGGGCGCTCTCCATCCTGCCTGTGAACAGGTTGAGGTTGACTCTGTAGAGCAGAGCCTCCATCAGCTGGAAGGAGAGTTTCTCCGTGATGCCAGAAGACGCCACGGTGAGGAGATACTGCAGGAGACGATCACATACATAGTCCTTCCCCTCGAAGGAGCTCTCCAAGTTCAAATACTGGGGAGAAATGATCAATGTATATAAGAAATCAAAATTGAGACACTAACTACATACAATAAAAAAAAATTTTTTTTTTTTACAATGGCTGTATTACAGTGTCAACCTGTCTTAACCTATGGATACGTATTGTGCACAATTATACTCGGATAATAGACGGATTTATATATATTTTTGTGGATATACTGGGCCGACATTGGCCTTTTATTAAATCTCGGACATCGACCAGTCAGTGTCGTCCAACGCCAATATGATAGAGGTTCTTCCCTGAACACAGCAACATAAAAACAGTCTGTAAAGCCTGCAATGGCATTTCATTGTTCAATATTGTTTTTGTAAATTAATTCTTCATCTAAAGGCCTAATGTACCCCATACTTGAATTGAGTCGGTGTGATGGTCACTCTGCCTTAAAGAGCCGCTAAAAGGACTTCATTATTCTGAGTTTCAATGGACAGTTTTAGTGTCCCGTGATGGTCTAATTCTGTTTCAGAGACTTTTCCACCCTGACAAGAATACGATTCTGAGGCAAACACTGAGTCCTTGTAATTTTTTGGCATGAAAAAGCTCTAATTTAACAATACTGAACATTGGCACAAAATATTTGTTTATCGGTGACTTCATTCGAAAAGTAGCGGCCTTTCGTTCACACCTTAATAAGAACACAATGCGAGTATTAAGTGTACAAACAATGTACCACAACAGCTAATCAAGTACCTAGTTTGTAGTTACCCAACTTAGTACATTACATTTGTACACTTTGTGCTGTTACACCCTCGTAAGTAGGCTCCATTACTGTATGTATCTGGGACGTTTTCGTGGTGTACCAACGCCACTATCTACTTCCAACATACATACATACTTACATAAGTTCTATAGCATTCTCAGTGTCTAGTGGCATTCATACAGGTTAATACTCTGGAATAAAGCCTGTGTCACATGGAAAGGACTTACAGTCCACCACACTTGGTAGTCGGGCGCGTGCTCTACAGCCATCTCACACATCTCCTGTACTTCCTCCCTCCTGCCTCGTCTGGAGAACAGCGACAGGTAGTGGCTCCAGATCTCTGGGTTGTCGCAGTTGTCCTCCAGAGCGCGAGACAACGTGTTTAAGGCGGCGTCCAGGCACTCCGACGCAGAGCTAGAGAGGAGGGAACAACATAATATTGTTGGGGTGGGACATAACACAGGGAGGGAGAGTTCAAAAGAGGGCAGGTTGGACCATAATGAACACGGAGAGAGAAAGGCAGCGAGGCCCATTGCATACTCGGTGTAGCTGGTGAAGCAATCCACTGAAATTCTTTGCGCATGATCTTGAGCTTCTTCAAAATGAATACATTCAGACATCAGGACGCAACCACAGTGTCTTAGGAAAAGGTTTTCAGGGCTGAACATCCAAAAATGCACCGCCACACCATGTTGCCACATGTTGCAGGTTTTATATGATGGGAAGGCGGATGGTCAAACATCTATGATGTCATTATTGGTTTGAATTTTTGTGTACGCCTACTGGCCATGAAGTGACCACTAAAAATACTAAAAATAAAAGTTTTCCTGAAAGTAAAAGTAATGGGATTTAGATATCACAACATGAGAAAATAAAAATGCTCTTTTTAAAGAAAAATGCCCAACTTGGGACAGTCAGTGTAATTTAGAAAACGCTGGACCACAGTGGCGATAAACATCATTCCCCCAAGTTTTGTCAAAATCCAATCACTGGTGTCTGACGGACCGTCGCACGAACAAACAAATGAACAGACGAAGACTGATCCATAGTCCACCCCGATTTCGCCACACTGCAAGTCAATGGGAATCAGTGAACATTAGCCCAGATGTTTGGCCACTTACGTTTCATTCTGACTGAGGTATCTGAAGGCCAATTTGATCCAAAGCTGAGCATCCCGGGGCGTCTCCAGGACGCTGCTCTCCAGGTTCGATATGTCGTCCGTCTCACTGACAAAATAGCGCTTGTCCTCTGACGTGACACACACATCCAGGGCAGACAAGCTGGTCTTGGAGCAGTCATCTGTTAAAAGATAAATAGGCAGTCATGAGCGACTTATCATCCAGCTGTTCTGAGCTACTGGGCTGAAGAGTGCAGTGATTAGAGATGAGCAGTAAATTAGATTTGATAGGACTGCATAAGGGCTGTCCACGCACAAAATGATGCCAAAACTGTCAAGACTACACAAAAATAATTATTTTCATTGCAAATGCTTCAGCATTCAAGACATCGTCAATGTCAAATAGCATTGGGTACTCCTGCCAAGGAATAAACCATTTAAAGGGGGAGTTCCCAAAGACACTGACAATGCCTTGAAGGCTGAAATATCTGTACTCTCTTCTTCAGTGCAATTACAAATAAATATTTTTGCAAACGCCTATGACTTATGGCATTCCTGTTGCGTGTGGAGACCCTTCCAATTTGAGTCTAAAGCAGAGTGAAGATGAATTAACTTTAGGACAATATAATGGACACACTTGATCACTGCTTCAAATTCCAGGACGTTTCCTTTTTCCACGACCATAGGAACCCTGCCAGTAAAAGTCTTCCTCACCATATTTCCCCGGTGCCAGACTGCCACCTATCGTCTCATCCTCGCTGTCCTCTGCAGGGCTGGGGTTCGTCTGCACTGACGGCTTCGGCCTCCACTTCCTGATGTCCTTACATGTGGTGAAGGGAGGGACTGGAAAAGGAGAAGATATTAAAAAGTGAATCCACTGTGAAAAAAAAGGGACACCTAATCTTACAGCACCAAATTAAAACGAATTGGGGTACTTTTTTAAAGAGTAGCTCAAGTCTTGGTTGACAAAATCACAAAAATTTTACAGCCTGGATTCTCTGTATTTTAGCAATATTAAGAATAAATTTTAGGGTCATTTCTTGTCCAAAATTGATATATGGGTCAATGACACATTTTTGTGTACAAATCCACTATTTTCCAAGCAGTATCAAATAAATACATGTAATATACCCAATTATTATACAAAATCTGCTTCATGGAACACCATTTATATTTGATTGAAATGTAATTCATTTTTGGAGTTTCTGTGATTTCCGAAGTCCCAAAATGTCAGGTGGTGCAACTGTGTGAACATGCATGAAGAGAACAAAACTGCATAATTTGGGCACAATTTTAATGTTCAATTGCTGATAAATAGAATTCCTTAATAAGTATTCTATTACTTAAAGAACTTGTGACAAGCCAAGTGGCGCAACCAACTTCAAAATATTATGTAATGTGCCTTTAAGATGGCATGAAAGCAGTGAGGACATTTCAAAGAAGACCCCAAAGGACCCCTGTGATGCTGTAATAATATTAGTCACTCTCCCACAATTACACAGTGTTATGGAAATTAACTCTTCAAAAGCGTCGATGGAAAGGTGTGGAGACCATTTCTTCCAAGATGAGAATATCAGTGTTAAAAGAAAAGGCTGAAATCAATGTAATATGGATTACCAACCATGCCGCTTGCTTTCGTTCACTTTGCTCACGAGGAGGACGGCCTTCTGGTCGATTCCCATGCGGTCCTTGTTTGCGCCAAACAGCTTCTTGATATACTTTTCTACAAAAGACACGTAAAAATGCATTATGGTTTGGTTCCAAAATGAGATATCCACCATTTGAGAACATACGTCTTACAAAGTGACTGTACAAAATGAAATAAAATAAAAAATATATATTCTGGTCAACCGTTTAAAGGATAGTGGGTAATTTAAGTCCTTGGTTTGTAAAATGATAAGGCTTGATGAACCTCAGGTAATTCATTTTCTTTTCATCAAAATGGATAGTGTTTTGGAACGCAACGCTCCATATAAGAATATGTATGTGATTTGATTGATTTATATAATTTTTTAAGGCCAACCTGTAGAAACACTGATGTCCTCGTTAGAGCTGCTCTCTGAACAGCCAATCAGGGACAGGTTGTAGGACAGAATATCCTGGAAAAGCTGGTTTCCAGTGAAAGTGCAGTTTCTCATGTGTTGCCTGAAGAGCAGGGGAAGAGGAACCACTCATTCAACAATGCAAATGAGAAGGAGGTTTGGCAGGGAATCCGAACAAGATTTTTTGACACTCACCATCGGCAGTCATCATCATTGCAGGTACCCGTGAGGTCAAAGCGACAAAAACACTTTTTCGGTTCTACGGCGTTGCTGTAAGTTACAGAGCTCAGTGGTAACTTCTCCTTGGTCCTGTAATATGGGCTAAACCTGAGAAAAAAGATATAAAACCTTTTAATCAAGACTTCAAATAAATCTATATAAAGTGAATGTACAGTACTGTGCAAAAGTCAGAGACCACCCTTTCGTTTATTTCATTTCCAGTCAAAATGGCCATTAAGTGCAAGTTATTCATTTTTCAGTGTGAGAAAAAAAAAAAGTAGGAAACGTATATTTAACACAAAATTACACAAAAGCCTCCACAACTAAATAATGAATAATATCAACTTTTTCAGTATTTAGTGTGTCCACCCTTTACTTTACACCCTTTACCCTGTACTGAATGGCCGTTTGACTGGAAATTGAATGAACGAAAGGGTGGTCTCAACCCAGAAATGCGGAGTGTACCTGTAAGATCTGAAGACCAGGAGAGGGCTACGATATGGTCCGAAGGGAACAGGCTTCAGCTCGGTGCTACCTGCTTGGCTTGTGATTGCATCCACATCCACCGCAATCACCTGTACAGTGGAGGGGAAAAAAGTTATAGCTATAAGACTATTCAATCACACTCCAAAGAATGTCAGGGAATTAAACACACTCCAAAGTTTCAAATTAAAATCAAATTTCACTTGAATCCAAAGTAACTCAACTTTCAATTAAACTCTTAAAGTGAGTGAAACTGCATTGAAAATAATTTATTTCACCCTTTGGAAGATTTTTTTTTCTTTCGTTTTGAGAAAAATACGATTTAAACACTGAATACAAGATCAAGTTAATTATTAAGATAGACATGTATTGCAATGAAATGTTAAACCTCAAGAATAATTTCCAAAAATTGACACTGGGAGTTCTGGGTATCACCTTTCCAGCTGCGGGGTTCTCCACATCCTCTCCCACTTTATGCAGCTCTCTTAGCAGCAGCTCTCCTAGCTGGGCCTG
>OMLI01087112.1:5441-15939 GCA_900302605.1 Rondeletia loricata
GCGTACACCTGCCGTAAGAGCATAAACATTATTAGCAAGACAGCATATGGTGGTCCACCAGACACTGAAGCCTTTTGGGGTCTATCCAACCGAGTATTCTTTCAGACTGTTGTGCACGGTGAAGAGGCATTGCTCTACCACATCATAATTCTCAAGTAAATTGATGCTGAAGCCTATAAAATCTAGTTTAATCTGTCAGCTTTCGCATCTTAACTGCTGTGAAGTAGACACTTTAAACACAAATGCAATGTACAATCAGGATTACACAAACAAATATGAGCACATAAAAGCATGTGACCTCACACACACATACACAGGCAAAAATACACACATGTACATACAGTCCCAAAAACGCACAAGCGTGCGCGCGCACGCACACACACACACACACACACACACACACACACACACTTTAATGACACAAACCAACCAAGCTCATGGAGGGAAGAGTGGATTATCAAGGGTATTTGCATTTCAGATAATCTCAACTTCTAATGGAAGTATAATGACACCCGCTCACATGCGTACAATAAATGCTTGGCAAATTACAGCATGCCCAGAGAGGCATTAATCAAATAAGAGGCCGCTTTGCTTTCTTTATATTTGTACCTGCAAGCTGGTGGTAGAGTGAAAAGAGAAGCACAATGAGCATGCTGTTGTACAGCTGTGTGTGTGCCAAGCTAGGCGGGAGGATCAAAGGGACTGGAGGCCAAACACCAGTGATGTGGTCTCTGACTTCATCCACTCCAGATGGAGGGAGAGAGGTTGAGAGGGAAAGACAGAGCGCAAAGGAGAGAAGAAGGGATGAAGGATTGAACAAATTCTCTATCCCACAGACATGACTATTCCCTTTAACCAAGTAGCACTAATCAGAGCCAGACCTGCCAACTACTGTAGATCCCACCTGCCCATTTCCAGCCCATTCTCTGTTCACTTGCAAGATAAATTCCACTTTTAACAACCTAACATCACACTCAGATGTTGGCAGGCAGCTCACACTTCAAAGATTGGTTTCCTAATGCCCGTGGATGTGATGACGGCCAGAAAGGTTGTTTACTTGCTTAGGTTGTTTTTTCAGTTTATGACATAGCGCTGATGGGAAATATGCAGTGCAACCAAACTATATAAACACACACACACACACACACACACACACACACACACGTGAACATAATATCAATGCAGAACTCAGTCAGCTTAACTGATGCTCAGGGCCGTTGGGTTTTGCTGAGTGAGCAGCACTCCAGCGTGTTGTTGTCTGGGTGTGTAATTAAAGCACTCTGGGAGGGGTGGTGCTCTCATGGGTCTTCTGGCTTGCACATGTGACCAGGGTGGATAGTACTTCCGTGGTGATCCCAGGTTAGCCTCACACAGGAGCCCGGGCTTTTGTCTTTTGTGGGCAGCATATGGCAGCGGATAATGCTAATTGTCCTTTTTACCCTGGGCTAACCAGTCAAAGCATTAATAAACCATCCCAAACACTGGGTCCGGCCTATGGAAGAGAGGGCCCGCCTGGGTTTCCTTTTACAAGGCCATTAATTAAAAGCTGTCACTCACATGGAGCACTAGGCCAGCACAGGCCTACACCAGTTGTTTGAGCATCAGTGGTTGTTTTTTAATACAAAAAATGAATTCCCTTCTGTGCCATATCTTTCACACCTTTCACACACATTGCAATTCACAGGCCTATTTAGCTCCATTGTTTACATACATTAGACATTAACAAACCTCTCATATAACTTGGACCAATGTTCATTTGTATACATAGTGTCCTTGTATTAAGAGCTCTGTTTAGGATTGGACCTTTTAAGGTGCTATATGTAACATTTTCACCAAATATATCACAGTAAATTCAATTGCGGTAGTCATCATCAATGCAATGTTTCATTACTTTCCCTATCAACAGTCCACCAGAAAAAAAAATCATAGATATTGCAGAAGAAAAAAAACTAAACTAATGAAAGCACAAAGAAGATCACTGGGACAAACTTTTGTGACAATGATAATTGCATTTTCCCCCCTCAAAAAATACTATTCATCATCAAAGCTGACTTGACAACTATGTATTACTGAAATATATATTACTGAATATCTCACACATTATCTTTAACATGAGTTTCAGAAAAACAGTGAGGCCTAAACTTTTTAGGATGAGGGATAATTCTAACAACTGATAATTGAATGCTAACCTATAAATAATGATGGTTAAAGGTTGAGATGGTAGAAAATGACAGTGGACATTTTGAGCTGTTGATAAATAATAGCCTACTTCAGATTTTAAAAAAGACACTGTATTTGCAACTTGGCTTTGCATCTTAACAGCACTCTGCCTCAGCTAAGAGAAGTGAAGATTCCCTCCACATCTTCCCCCCTATCCCGAAGCCTGTAGCACCTGCCTTTGATGTTCATGCCACACCAATCAAAATATCATATGTTAAAACACAGGCTGTCAACCTACAGTAAGGATATAACATATAATAACAGGAAGAGAAAGGAGGTTAAAAAAAAAACTGAGGACAAATCTGGCTAATGGCCAAGAAGCTCAAAGAGAGGGGCTGAAATGCACTGGTCCTGTTTTTGTATGTCATTATTTGGAATCGAACCATATCTCTGGGGCATTTCTTTTCAAGTCCAAATCTTACACACTTACACAAAGGCTAAGACACGATGACTCTCCAAACTACAAGCTCAGCTTCCTTGGAAGGGCATGTTAAACATTTCTGCATGATACCATCCAAGGCCTTCAGGAAAATATTTCAAGGCTGAGTATTTTCATGCATAAAACTGTGACATTAAAGGTACAGTCTCACAAAGAACAACTCTCATCGGCAAGACTATTTTGGTGAATTAGGTTAGGTGATTTTAGGGCTGTTTTAAGGAAGATTACATTTTCATGAGCTGCACACAAACGTTTCATACTTGGATGCTTCCCCGGTTAAAATCGTATTGCACTTAAGGGATTTTAGTAAGGAAAGGTAACACCTTAGATAAACATATTCTACCCTTAAAATCCCAAATATTTGAATTCTCAAACGCTTGTGCAATTAATGTGCATGGAACTGGAAGAAATAAACAAGTAAATGCTCTCATACCATAAAATAATGAAACCTTTAGAGATGTAGCTTTAAAACAAGTAAATATTCAACCAGGGGTGGATTGGGAAACATTTTCGGTCCTCAACTTCATATCTGACCAACCTACTAAATCTAATCATTTGTTTGTCTGCTTACCCTAAGCTCACCAAAATAGAACAGAATAGAACGTAAAAGCAGAGCAGTGAGGAGCATAAAAGAGAAGAGATATTGTTCTGACATTTTTCAGAACGCTCTGTAATCCATTCTGTTATATCCTCTGTAATCTACCATCAATCCCATCAGCCACTGTCAAGCATCGCACTAAACAACATCAAACCACATCAATATGCATTAGGGTACACAACTTCACATAATCAGTTGGCCTACAACAAAGGCATGTAATTAAAGAACTAGCAGGTTTAAAGTTTTATTTTGTGTTTGGAAAGGATATCCATCTTGATGCCATAACAGTTGTCTTTTGGCATGAATGCAACCACATTCTCCTCTAACAGCACATGTGTAGTACACATATACAGTAGGTCAACAAACACACACTATGCACGTGCACTCAAGCACGCAAGCTCGCTCACACAGACGCACACACGTTGGGAAGACAGAGAATAAGTGTTCGCTTCTGGCAATGATGAGTGCCAACCTTTAATAAGCATGGTATAACCTGTTGCACTAAAAGACAACAAGAGGCCTGTCCTACCTTGAAGCACTCATGTTGTCTCTTTTTTGTATTTTGAATACCTGTGGATATCATTTTATGACATTCCATTTCAGGAGGGGATGCTTTGCATGAGGCAAAATAAGGAAAATGGCAACTTCTAACAATCACCACAGGGCTTTCGCTTAAAAAACATTTCACTAATGGGTGACAGAAGAAAGATCAGTGAGCTGCTCCATCTGTATTGGTTCCGTGCCACCGGCTCACAAGCCAATGGCCCACTGTGAATTCTCCCAGTGCTCCAGATGGTGAGCCTGCCATGGAACTCTGCATTATAACAAATTAATGTGGATGAAGTTGATGCTAAGAATAAACGCCATCTTTATTTTTCCTTGCAAGGAAAACATAAAGAAGTTGGTACTGGTTATTTAACAATTGCTTTTGATCATAAAGTTTGCCCATGCTGTCCACATGCTCTCAATTTTCTCCCCATCACCAACTGTAACACAAGCCTGTTAATACTTAATATGAAAAAGATCAAAGTGATCTTTTGTGCAGCGGGAACAGAAAGGAACTGTTGTAATGGGTCATAAGGAAAGTTGAAACACAAGCCTTGAGTAAGTTGACCTTTTCAATACACCATTATAAAAAGGCTAACCTTTATTTTCCTGCCTTTTAAATGCTTTATATAATAGCAAAAATAGCACAGGCAATGACAGGTGCAAATCTCTGTGTATAATTTGCTTATGACAAGATCATTACTTAAGGATTACTGAAATGCACAGGAGAGCTAATTCAGCCATTGTTAGAGGAATGTGTCCTTGAGCAGAGTAGTAAACCCATTAGATAATATTTTACTATGAAGAGAAGAGGTATTATATGTAATTCAAAGTAAAACCATCTTTTATCTCAACTGATCTTGACCAACTCTCTTACACCTGTGACAAAATTACTCAAAACATCAGTGAAAAATTAATTCCTTCACTTCCAGGTACAACAAAACGCCCCCATACACACACGATGATGCATGTATTTACACAAAAAAAAGGTACTCACACAGAAAACTACATTTTCAGAGGAACACAAAAATGAAAGAGGTAATTACTGAGAAGTTCAGAAATCACATTAGGCTCCCTGTGGCGTCAAGAATGCCGATGTGATTAAAAACAGATGGAATAACAGCAACATTGGTGCTTGGAGCTCAATCTGCAAACAGGAAAGTTTAACCTCAACAGGCAGCCTCTTTGCCTTAATCATTCCCAGACTCCCACTTGTTATTATTTCAACCCAGTCTCGGAGCTGAAGCAACCAGCCAGTAAAAATAAATGTAAACTTTTCCTAGCACACTGTTTAATCTGTCTACGAAAAGAACATCAAAAAATGATGGCATAACTTTTTTTGTACTCAACTGGACACCATGGAGGTGTTTTTGAATCCAACTCAAAAGCATGCTGCAGTAAGTTTATGAGAAATGTCATATGCACATTGAATAGTGCTGTCACACAGCTGTAACTGATGTCAAGGAAAATCATCAGAGAGAAGACCCTCGGACACAGGCATGCGTGCACATGCGCACGCACAAACACACACACTTTTATATAGAAAAAAAAAAGAGAAAAACCCAACGGCTGGGTACAGACACAGACACAGACACAGACACAGACACACACACACACACACACACACACACACACACACACACACACACACTCTCTCTCTCTTCCCCCTCTCCTCTCTCTCTAACACACACATTCCCAGAGAGATAACTCACCGATTTCCCGTTGTAGTAATACATTAAGGAGTTGCTGCCCATTCCAGGGACAGGGTAGGCGCAATACATTATAGCTTCAACAATTAAAGTGATAAAGGTATACTGTTTCAAGACACGGCAGCAGCACACTAGTGTTCTCCCTAGACGTACATCCAGACTGTTCAAAAGGGACTAATAATTCTTTCAGTCCTGGCCCTCCACACACGGACCCACTCAGATGAAACTTATGCAAAGCAGGACTGTACCATTCCACACTATGTGAAGGGGCGGCTGTCAGAAGGGAGTGGCTCATATGGTACATCCCTCTTAAGCCTCGTAAGTGCTGAGGCAAAGAGGAAAAGAACGAGGGGGAAGGGAGGCAACGAGGAGGTGGGTGCATAAAAGATAAAGGGAAGTGGGTGGGACAGAAAACAAATGTGTGAGCGGATTTTGAAAGAGAGGAAAAAAAGGTATAATTCCAGGCATAAAAAATGCAGATTTCCTGCAGGGGAACCCCAACAAACTGGAACTAAACCCATTTCATTGTAAGCGGGATTTCATTAATATGTGTAATTCAACGGCAAACAAATTAGTGCATAAATAAGTGCAATGAGCCTGTTCTCTTACACAGGTTTTAATCCTGAGCGGCTAATCTTTTGTTTTTGTAATGATTAAATGAGTCTGCAGGCAGTGAGGTAAAATGGGGCTTTTGTAGCAACACAACCACCTGGCAGCAAATTCAACCTGTTCCCACACTCAGCTCACACACCAATTAGCATCCAGTAAGGGAAAGTGGACACAACATGCAAGGGAAAAACATGTCAAATCCAGGTATAAGGAGAGAAACAGGGAAGGGGAAACATATTTATGACATATTAAATAGAAGATAAATGACACTTTCAGTGTTGGCAGAATGAAACCTTGAGTTGAGAAGTGACTGTAAACAGAGAGTTTTGTAAAGCATGCAACAGCTGCAAAGGGGCTGGCCCGTGACGTCACGCAACAGGAAAATAATGCTCCATTTCCTAAACCCTGGGGGCCTCAGACAGGGGGAGCCCTGGGGGAAATAAGACATGGACAGCCATTTTACCATGGTTTACTGTCACTGCCAGCCACATTGCTCCCTGTTACCTTTATCACGTGGGAGGGGAGAGCAAAGGGAAGAGGAGGGGAGAGGAAAGGAGAGAATAGATACTATATTGCACGAGAGCCCGGTCCCCACAGTCTGACTGGAGCCTTTCATGTCTACCAGTGGAAGCTTCCTGGACTAAACACAAGCCTGTATGCTCATCGAGAACATTATTGTTATAGAAAGATGAAAGCCCCCACTTCCCTAAGAAAACTGGGCTTTTATTACCGGTATGTTTTTCCTTTAGCACTGTTATTATTTATCCCCCTTTCTTCTCTGGGACTCTTTTAAACGCTTCCAAAGCACTGGCTCTACATGCTGTTACCGCTTTATATCTGGCTCCGTTTCAAGTTGATGCTTTAAGGAAAATTGTCATGATAGAAGTGTGTTTGAAGGGGCCAAAACAAGTCCAGACATAGAGCGCTGTGTTGAGAGGAACATGAAAGCAGAGAGAGATAGGCATTAATTTGGGAAAGCATACCATACCATTGCTGGCTTAATCAGGACACTGTCAGCATTAAGCCCATTTTGTTGTACTGAGTATGTAACAGACACACTCCCTATGAATGCCTATGCATTTCAAGTAGTGGGAAGTTATAATCTTATTAAACTTTATGTATCACGGTTAGTCCCACTGAGGTCAAGGATCACTTTCTCATGTTAGACCTGGCCAAGATAGCAGCAGCACCTCTAGGCACAGACAGAAAAACAAGAAACACATTTCATAACAAGTAATAGATAAGAGATAGTGGCACAGTCATAAAACAATTAAATAGAAGCTTTGACAATTTCCATTAGATTAAAGGAGTGGCAGATCCATCCCAAACATTCTGCTCCCCTCGTCTATTAAAAGACAAAGAGAGAAGCCCTTCCCCTTCTCTCATGTCACGCTGGTCTAAAATGGCATCAGAAGTTGTCTCCTCATCAGTCATCAATACAGGCTACAGCCCAGATTTTATGAAAAAATAGTGCATGAGTCTGGCTGATGAAGGCCCGGCTCCATCCACCTGTTCACACCACCCATCTCTAATCACATTCCAGCCCTCAGAAGGTGTTTTCCTTGGGATTTGTTTGGGTGTTGAAAAAGACGGAGCAAATCCACAGGCTGAGGTCACCCCCATCTCACGCATGGATTTAGCAATGATGTCATCAGACAGGAAGATTGTTTCCTGTAAGAAGCTCTGGTTCTAATCAGGGAGGGAAGACTTGGAGGGTGGGGGTTGCACAGAGGGGATTCTTAATCTCAGAGACACCGCCTCCCCAAATAAAATTTCATGCATTTTAAAAAGAAACATTTAAAAGCACTGCGACTTGACATTTTAAATGAACAAGACTAGTAGTGGCTGGGCCATTCTGGCTCTACGATGAATGGACTACATTTATACTTCAATAAAATATTTAAGGCTTTAGTTATTTAAAGCTTTGATTATTTTGGCTTAAATTGTATCAGCACCTAATACATTTGGTATGTCATTCCTGATTAAATCATTTTTCCTCTTTTGCATAATGCTGTTAGCACATTTTCCCTCTCCTTTACTCATTTAATGTCAAAACAATGTAATTTGGGTAAACTTCACCAGCTACCTACTCACAACTGCCACAGATAACCATGCCCCTTAATCACTTACCATGCTGTTGTCACAGCAAATACAGCAAAAAGACAAATCTGCTCGTTGGCAGAGGTCACTGCTCCACATATGCATTATTTTTAAATTTGCCCCAGAAGTAAAAATTTATAATTAGTGCCTAACTAACTATTCTGCCAAGTGGTGAGCTGATTTCCAGCATGTTGATATGATCAATCAGTGCTGTTATGAATGTCTCAACTGGAATTATTCCTTAGCGTCAAACTCTTCTGTCTAGCAGCATTACAACACACAAAATAAACTAACTTTTGAATTTTTTTAAAGGAAACTGTACAGCATTATTGTTGGAAGGTGTTAATGTTGTACAGCTAACCATTTATCTATATTTATTCTGACATATTTGTTTATAACCTCAACGCAGTAGCTAGTGTGAGCTACTATAATCAAAGCAAACTAGCTACTCACTAACATCTATGCTAAATTACCACAAGCAGGCTAACATGCTAGCAGGCCCGTATAGCCGTAAGTGTATTTTCAACAGCTAAATACTTACTCTGAATACACTATTAAGGTTTTGAATATAATTAATGGCACAGGAGCCATGTGAATGGGGGGGGAAATTGTGTAAATGGTAAATGGTAAATTAATTCTGACTATCGCCAGCACCAGGTGTCCGCCTACATACTCACGTCACAGTTAGTACGTTAAGTGCGGACAGAATTAATTTTCCAACACAACACCTCTGCTAGACGAGCCACACCTACAGGCATTACAGGCGCAGGCCTGTTTCAAAATGTCTAACATTTTGTGTAGTATGTTCAACTTGGTAGACAACCGACGTCTTGGGCTAGTCGCCAGCTGTGGCTACTGCCACCTGGTGGCCCAGCCACCACTGTGTAGGCCGATATGAGCACTTCTCTTTTCTGTTTTGGGTCAGCACAACAGGCACATCTTCAATTTGAGACTACCAGTGAAAGCGCAAAACTAATCAAATTCCTCTTGAAATGAACATTTATGTCTCATGTGAACACTCAAATATAAAATTAAAAGGCTCTGAGTCTTTACAGAAAATGAGTCAAACTAGATCTATCTGAACAACAATCAGTAGAGTTATAAAATCATGAAAGACAAACACAGTGAAGCAGAACAAAGCACAAGACACACAGTAGAAAATGTTAGCAGCCTACCTATTCTACAAAGCCTAACCTACCCGGCACCACCAACGTTAGACCCTCGAAGCAAACAAGGAAAAACTTCCAAGAAACCTTAGTAGGGAAAAAATGGAAGAAACCTTGGGCGGGCCAAGTCAAAGAGGAATCCCCCACCGGGACGGCTGAGCGTGCAATAGGTGATATAAGAAACAGTTGGCGATGATATCCACAGTAATAAGGGCAGCGCTCGCGATCACAGAACAATCATGCAAGAGCGAAGTGCTAGGAAAAGAAATAGAATAAGAGCTAAGGAGAGAGATAGAAAGGTATCTTTTAGAGCAATTAGAGTGAGTAGAGAGGAGATATCATTCAGTGGGGAGAAAGTGAGTAGATGTACTTCTTGAAAAGATTAGTTTTCAGCCTATAATGAAAGGTGGGGAGTGATTCTTCTGTTCTGACTGCAGGTCATTCCATCATTAGGGAGCCAGGAGGGAGAAGAGTCAATAACAAGTGGAGCAATGACCAGGGGCCTCACTTATCAACGTTGCGTACCCACAAAACGGGGCCTGAAAGATGCGTACGCAACTTCCAGCGCAAAGTATGTGACCTATCAAAATAAACTTGACGGGAGAAAGTGCGCACCCGTACGGAAACTCTGACCCATGCGTACGCACATAGGAGACAGGGGAATTTTGCGACACAGTTGGTGAGGTGGTGAATTGAAGCCAGGTGCCTCTCACACATCCAGTTTCACTTAATTACAAACGTTAATCATAGATTATATACAGATGGATCTGATTGACGCGATCATAATGCCAAGATGTGAACCAATCAGTCTGATTACCGTATAAGCATATAAATACTGCGGTGACATTCGTGCGTAATGTTGCATGATGGCACTCCTGGCACTGCTACAAGACGTTGTGGATGGAAGAGTTGCAAGAATTAGGAGGGAGCGAGCTTTCAGGGGCCGCAAAGATTTCCTGGCCCATGATGATGACTGGCTAATAAGCCGATTTAGATTCCCTAGAGCCGTGCTCTTGGATCTATGTGCTGAACTGGGTCCAGCATTAGAGAGGTCCACCCGACTGTCCCGCGCCATCCCTGTGCCAACACAGGTACTGTCCACCTTGGCCTT
>OMLI01087113.1:0-14883 GCA_900302605.1 Rondeletia loricata
AGATTGACCGGCACAACGAAGACCAGCGCAAGGCCCACCGCCACCGCGAGCTCTTCGCCCTGCACCCCGCCCTCGATGAGGTACACCCTTCTACCTACGCTGGAATCTTTTTCTATTAGTTAACATTTCATTAACCATGTAGTCCCATTGAGACCAAGAATAACAGACGTACAACATTCAACATAGATAAAATATGGAATCTGAATCTCACAATAACCCAAGTGCAACATACTGGGAGGGTTACTGGATTCAAATAAGCCAATGAACTCAATTAGCCTTTGTGTTTAAAAACATTCCAATAATGTCAGGAATTGACTTTTTAATGCATAAAATCTATGCATAAAACGTTTCTGCTGCAGTAGGATGAACATGTCACTCATCTCGGGTTAGCTTTGCAAATCCCCACATTAATGCAATGGTTGTTAATCTTTTTGGTGCCACAGTACACTTTGGTGAGACATGAAAATCTTAAGCACACCAAAATACTAAAAGCCTTGTATGATCATGCAAGAGGGCCAGCGCACCCAATTATTGTTTCAAAAAGGTTGGAGTATATACAATATACACATGCAGTGTGTTTTTAAGAACAATGCTATTACTGCAGTCACATCTATTACAGTATTACAAAGCACGATAAGGCAGGGGCCAGTGATTTCATGCCTCTTCATATAAAACACTGAATGAATAGATTTGTGTCTGATAACAGCACATTCATGCACACTCATAAGTTCACAGCAGCAGCTTTCATATTTTGTAATGATTTTTCTCTGTAATTTTCCATGTGAATGTGTAGGAGGAGCCCATCGAACGCCACTGTGTGCCTGATGTGCCTAAAGAACACTTTGGCCAGAGGCTACTCGTCAAGTGCTTGTCCTTGAAGTAAGTGGTGGACGGCCTTCTTCAGGAAAAAAGCCTTTTAGCACCGCACTCTTTTTTTAAACTGCCGCTTTCTGCTGACCCACTCCTTTTTTTCCCTCCCCTTGAAGGTTTGAGATCGAAATTGAACCCATATTCGCTAGTTTGGCCTTATACGATGTCAAGGAGAAGAAAAAGGTAAGCTGTTATGCTTTCCTCAGTGCCACCTCAGCCCTGAGTTGTTGGGTCACTTCTGCAGACCATTAAAATAGTTGGGAGGCCAACACGAATTTGATGAGTGGACTATAAAAGTTTATTTAGTGGCCCTGCTATGCTTGTGGGAATGCAGTTAAATCATACGCTGGAGCTATGTATCTATCTTAGAACCACATCCACCCTCTGTCTCTTTCTCCCCCCTCTAGCTGACAAACACTAGAGGGTAGCAGTTGCCGTGATGAGCAGATCTCTCACGTATATTGCTCTGCTCAAGAGCTCCACTATTTCACAAGTGGGCTTTTTGTCTCTGAGATGTTGGCATGTCTGTCACCCACCATGAGCAAGGAATCAAGTTGCACTAACAGAGCCAGACGCTCAAGAAATAAGATTGAATACTAACTGATTGTATGCTGGGTTTCGGCGCAAGTCTATGTCATGGTCACATTACATTTTATGTTTGTTTGTGTTGAGTTGGGTGCAAGTTTTGTGTTGTGTTCATAGTATATTTATCATTTACTGTGTGTGTGTTTGTATGTGTGTGTGTCCCTCAGATATCGGAGAACTTTTTCTTTGACCTGAACTCTGAGCAGACCAAGGCAATGCTGCGTCCGCACATCCAGACAGCGGCCATCTCCACCCTGGCACGCTCCGCCATATTCTCCATCACCTACCCCTCCCAGGATGTCTTCCTGGTTATCCAGGTCAGACCAGATCATTTCCTCTCTTTCTTTCTTTCAAAGTTCCTTTCAGTTGCTTGTCCGGAGGTGGCAATTTAGAATACAATAATTGAATTGTGCTGGGGAAAGTAGCAAGATGGGTAATAGATACAAGTCTTCTTTTGCAAAAAAAAAGTTACATCTTGCATTTACAGAGAGATGTTGTGTTCATTGCATCTGGTTGTATTGCTGTTTGTCTATCTGCTAATATTTCTCTGTCTTGCATGTTTAGTCCATTGCTGTGACTGAAAGCTCTGTGTGTGTCTCCAGCTGGAGAAGGTACTGCAGCAAGGTGATATTGGAGAGTGTGCTGAGCCCTACATGGTCTTCAAAGAGTCTGACACTGCCAAGGTATGAGCAATCTGAAGCATAATTTCTTAGATGATGAGTGGGACCCAAAATGGTTTAGAGGCTTGTTTTTGGTATGTGACAACAGTACTAATATGTTATGAGAATTAAGAGAATAAGTATGTGTGTGGTACTCTGTCTGCTGGGCATGTGTGATAATAAAGTTGAATTTTATTTGAATTTGATGTTCTTTATGGTCCAGTATCTTAGCCACATTGTCCCATTTACTAACTCCTATCCCAGTTCCTGGCTGGTTAACATTCCCTCTTCTTTATGTAGAATAAAGAGAAGCTGGAGAAGCTTCGCAGCCAGTCGGAGCAGTTCTGCCAGCGTCTGGGCCGCTACCGCATGCCCTTTGCCTGGACCGCCATCCACTTGATGAACATTGTCAACAGTGCTGGCAGTCTTGAGAGAGACACTGAGCTGGAGATGAGCCTCTCAGGTCAGACACTTAACCCTCCTGTCGTCCTCGGGTCAATAGGACCCGAATACAACTTTGAGGGTGGAAAAATCATTGGTGTAGCACTTTCACCTTTCATGACTTTTCCTACAATGACCCAAAAAAGCAAACTTGACTTTGAAAAATTTTCAGTAATCTTATACTTTGCCTCTACTGAAAAAGTTACGCCTGGGTGCTTTGGGTCAATATGACCCGAATATGATTTTGACGTGTATTTGGATCATTCTGCTCACATTACACACAAACACTCAATTCTCTCTCTCTCACATACACACACACACACACACACACACACACACATAAGAACACAAACATATAAGTACACAAACTCGTGTACACGTGCACACACAAATGCATACTCACATGCACATTGGTCTCTTCCTGTATTGAGATCCTGTATTGGAAATTACTAGACCATATCTTCTCAAATTTTTACCCACTGCTAAACACACACACACACACACACACACACACACACATACACACACACACACACACACACAGCGTGAAACAAGTAAGCCAATTTCTAGCTTTCTACCCCAAAGCATAAGAGCTATTTTACATGTACTATACATGTGGCCAATCAGGTAGCCTGTAGGTGGCGCTAGAGGCTCCAAAAGTGTCTAACCATAGTTGTACTGTACACAGTTTTCTTCGGCATCTTAAAAAAGGTAAATCTGCCAATTTTCTACTTTCTACTCTAAAGTGCCAGACCTACTGTACATTTACTGTACATGCATAGAACATCTATGGCACACCTTGCCTGTAGGTGGCGCTACAGGTCCCAATAATGGCTAGCTATAAGAATTGAGTATTTCATTGTATACAGAATAAGTATAATTTCAAGGTTCTACTCCCTACTGTATGCCTCCTGTAGAAATATTAAAATGATCAAATCAAAATGGACCCGAAGCATCCAGATGTAACAGTCTGTAAGGGAAACGGGAGGGATAAGAGGTATTTATCTTCAGTGCAGCATTTGCAACTTTAAACCTCAATATCAGCTCATTAACAGTCAAAGTGAGGAGGCCCAAAATGCCTGGGTTATTGTTTTTTTAATGCTTATATAGACTTACAGTCCCAATGTCAGATATTGTTATTGGGGAACAGAAACTGTAGCAGAAGCGTGGCAGTCACGCACGAGGCTCATGGGCACATCGATGCATTATGCACACAGCACACAGCTTTATCTAAAATCAACTTTCCAACAACAAATAAAGCAAATTCAAATGGGGCAAAACATCCAAACAAAGTGTGTTATCTTGAGTTTGACCCTTTGTGTTTGTCTAACCATTGACCACACAATGTCTGGTTTCTTTCATGCTGACACTGGTTGCAGCCTTTTTGTTGCTAGGCAGTTGCTAGAGAAATCTTGATTCTCTATCACATGGGACAGAAAATGGGATTCATCATGAGCTTGTTCTAACATCCATAAAAAGACAAACGCTGTCAACAATCAAACAGTTAAGAAAAAAACTAAATGTTGAATACCTTTTAATTGGTTGTGTGCAGAGAGAAAAGGCTCGTGGTCAGAGCGGAGGAACTCGAGCATCATGGGAAGGCGTTCCCTGGAGAGGACCACCAGTGGAGATGAGTCATGCAGTCTGACAGGCTTCAGACCCGCCACACTTACCGTCACCAACTTCTTCAAACAGGTCTGCACCAAGACCCGTCTAGCATGCACACACAAGTGTGCATATATGCACATCCAGACATACACACATGCAAACATACACAAAATAATTTTTTTGTTTTATTTAACCTTTGTTTAGCCAGACAGGTCAATTGAGAATAAACAGACATGCTTACTACACACTGTTCTGTTCTGCTTAGTCTTTGTTTTAAATTTTTCTGACTTTTTTTAATTTTGTGTGTGTGTGTGTGTGTGTGTGTGTGTGTGCGTGTGTGTGTGTGTGTGTGTGTGTGTGTGTGTGTTAGGAGGGGGACAGGTTGAGTGATGAGGACCTGTATAAGTTCCTGGCTGATATGAGAAGGCCGTCCTCTGTGCTGAGGAGACTCAGACCCATCACAGGTACAGACAATCCTCACTGGATCGAGTGACCTTAATTGCTCCACCAAGCTGGAATGAAATAAAATTGCTAATTCAAGTGGCTGTCATGCCAACTTCTACTAAGCAGACCTTTGCAAATACTGTAAGTAGTTCAATACCTTTTGAATGCTTGATGTAAAATGAAGTCTTAACTTATTCTAACACGTCCATATTTTGACTCTTTACCTGTCTGCCAGTTTAAATCAAGCGCCTATACTAGTTATAATGTTTTATTTTATTTTGAAATGTATTTAACTCATGGCTGTCAACAAAATTGTGAAGTTGCTCTGCATCAATATTGATGTTTTCATGGTAACATAATTTACTCAATGTTGTGAGTAAATGCTGTTGCCATGTGAGTTTTGTGATTATAGTTAATTAAGTTGATTCCAATAGATGTAGAATTGACTGTTTTTGATTTGCTCTCTTTCCTTTCCCTCTCCCCTTGCCCACTATCCCCCTTCCTCCTTCCCCCTGGCCTCCCTGCTCTCCCTCTTCTCTTTCTCTGTTTCCCTCCTTCCCCATCCCTTTTCTATCCTTCCCGTACTTTGCTCCCTGCCCCCCTTTCTCATGTTCTCCTTTTGTCCTCTCTCTCTTTCGCCTCATCTCCTCTATTTCACATTCACCCCCTTCCCCCTCTGTCCACTGCATCTCTGTCCACCACAGCCCAGTTGAAGCTAGACATCTCTCCGGCTCCAGAGAACCCCCATTATTGCCTGACCCCTGACCTTCAGCAGGTCAAACCCTACCCAGACAGCAGGGTACGCCCCACCAGGGAGATCCTGGAGTTCCCTGCCAGGGACGTCTATGTGCCGAACACCACATACAGGTACAGAAAACCCATATGGAGAGTGGAAAACGGGGCCCATGTCAATTTACTTTCAGTTAAATCTATTCAACACAGAGAGAGAATTCATTTCTAACGATAAAGCTTTCATTCCCAATAATTTGTCAATACGGTAGGTTTGAATTTTGAAACAAATATTGAATTGATTTATTTGAAAGTGATTTGAATGCTGCCCTGTTGTAATGTGTCTCATGGAGGCATGGATTATTTGGCTTACATGTGGTTTTACGTGTTGGATGATCAAAAAAAACATTTCTAAGAGCATTTATTTTAAATTGACTGCTTTTTTGGAAAGTATATAGCTGTCTAGGGACTGCGGATGAATCCCTACACTATGGCTATCATTTTCCAAGCAAGTGAAAGGTCCACTTAATCACACTGAGCATGTACCTGTAAAAATCAGTATCTATCAACTTGAGCTTTGTCGCAATGGTGACTCTTGTCTGTTCGGACACTGTGGATATATCGCTGGGTAATGTTCACATCGCATCTGCTGGGGACTGTGTACATATTCTGTCTGCCCAGTTGCTATTTTCATCAAGGTCATAGTCCTTATTATCAGACGTTGATGTTGACATGGCCTCTCTGCCCCAGGCCTTGTTTGACTGCAGATAACCAGGTGCCTTCCTGTAGATTAACTAATGCCAGCTCTAATTGATCCACCACAGAGAGTCGGGGTAAGAATGGGAAACAGAAGTTTGCAATGTTACATTTTTATTCAGAGTTTTTTATATTTGTATTGCCAAGGGAAGGTTTGTCTGAGAACACTGGCCTTTTTTCCAGCAATGTCCTGGAAGCCATATCATATGATATTAGTGCTGATCCATGACTACTTTTTCTTTGAAGTTATTGTGGAAAATATGTGGTCATTCAACCTGAAGTTCAACCAGATTACTACATTTCCTCAAGCAACCTTATTTTGAGAAGCTTTTTTAATACAGTATAGGCCCTGAACTTGGAAGGTAGTTTCAGTACATCGGTTTGCATACATTCAGACTTACCTCAGAGTGCACACTAGCCCTATATATTGAACCATCCTATGCAGAAGGCATTGCACGTGTAGAAGAGATGTTTTGAAGTTGATAATGAGTATATTATCATACATGTTGACTGTTACCACACTGAACTGATGTGACAGTAGTCACGCACACTTCATCACCTGCTCACATGTAATGCTAAGATTGTATCATGTCAACTTTTTCTCTTTTGCTGGCTTTGGATCAGCCCCCTGAATGATTAGCCACACATATCCATTGCTTTTAGTTGTTGTCTCAGTTCCTGACTGCAGCGATTTTTACAGCTGCCATTTCACCAATTCCTCTAAGTAAGCATTTGGTTTAATCCAATTTAATGCATAAAATGACTTGAGTGAAATCAACTCACTGTAAATTAAGTATGAGTGGCCACACTGGCCAATTTAACCCCTGTGCCTTAAAAAAGTAATCATATTAAAGTCAGTCATTTGGTCATGTAGATGTTTATTTTTTCTTCATAAATATGAGTTATCAGAGCACCTAACTACTTAACAGGTTGAAGTTAGTAAGAAACACATTTACAGTACAGCTAGTTATGTTGGAAGAGTGGACAAGAGTCAATATGACTCAGTAACATAGGAAAATACATGGAAATGACCTTATTGTAACAATACTAACATAATTCAGAAAACAGTATGAAAATGATTTAAATACATTATAAAGTTTAAAAAAGAACATAGAACAAACCGAGCTAACATTTTGTCAGTGCCCTGCAGAAGCTTTGTATCTTACATTTTTTGTATTGTATTTGTAATTTCAGTTTTGGAATTGCATCATAATCCCTCCCCCTAGTTTTCTCTTTTACTACAGTACTGTGACATTTTGCAGACAGCATTGAATCAGGTTGCTGATGTGGACCAATAAATGTCCATTTTGAGAAGTGATCGCAGACGTTGCACAATGATAATTCTGCTGGCCTCTCTGGATCAAACCTAATAGGTGAATGACCTGCATGGGGTGGTTACATCATCGTGCCTGTTCAGCGTTTCCTTCTCTGACGTAGATAACAACGTTTTTGGCTTGTTATCGGTTGGTCAGCACACCAACCTCTGACAGAATGGTGTTAGGAAGCAGTCAGGCTAATGTTGCAGTGGCAGCTAAGAATTTGGTGTTATAGACATGGATTATTCCTAGACGGAAGTAATTTCTAAAAGTTTTCCCCATTGATTCCCCATTGAATGGAACTTTTTGGCTGAGCACTAGACATAATCAGTGTTTGTGAAAAAAAGCCAATAGTGTTATGGGAGAAGGTGGGAGTTGTTATGGGGTTCAGTTTAAGTTTTTAGCAATAGGGGCTGGTCGTATGGAGATCTTGGTCGTCTTGAGGTTATAGGAGGTCCCTGTGCCAGGCTTCCAGTGTATGCCCTTCCTCCTCGAAGAGCGTCCCCTTGCCCTCAACCACAAGTACCTTCTATTCAGGTTGGTCTCTCCGCAGGCGTTGAACCACCAACCACCTGCCAAAGTGTCATAACAAGAAACATCAGATGTGCAAACATATTATTATAAGTAATCTCCATATTGTGTCTAGGGTTGGGTACCGAAACCCGGTACCACTATGGCACCAGTTCCCATACGACAGACACCTACCGGACTGAATCGCAACGCAGATTTCGGTGCCTCATTTCGGTGCCACTTTAAAATACAATGCCTGAGCTGCCAATTGAAATATCCGCCCTCTGGTGTTCCTAATTCTCTAATTCGCCTAATGTGCGCATCACGTCATGTCTGTCATTTGGCGACGCACCAGTAGACCAGAGTCCGACAGAGCCTCCAAACTCGCATGTGTTAGTAACGGTATTTGTAAACAGTAACACTTTTTAATCAGAGATTTATAACACTGCTCAACATAGTTAACATGAGTGCAGTGCTTCTGTTTACCATTGGATTCCACTGGAAACGCTGCTGTCACTGTAGGTAAAGACAAGTAATTAATCCTATTGAAATTAACTCCCCACCCCAACCAACAACCACCGCCACATGACATGACAGACATGGTTATATACAAGAGTACAAGAGTTTGTAGAAGAGTAGAAGTATAGAAGTTTGCACTTGGTATTTATTTTGCTGTTATTTATTATTAGTACTGTAACTGTTATTTACTGTAAAATTATTTTAGTTGGGTCAGGTTTTATTTATTATGTAAATTTGTTAATAGTGTTTTGTATTTATTTATAAGTATAATTTAAACAGTTAAGAGTTAATATATTGTTCAATTTCTTTGCTTTTGCAATAAAAAAATATGTTATTTAATGTCGTCGCATTGTTTGCGCTTTATTTTAAAGAAGGTATTGGTTCAGGCACCGTTTAGGCACCGGTACCGTTTTAAAAGTATCGGTTTAGCACCAGTATTGGAAAAATCTAAATGATACCCATCCCTAATTGTGTCCTTACTCTGGTGTGATGTCAGTCTAGTGTTAACAAAATTGACTTGTCTGATAAGTGTATTTATTCTACAGGCACATAAGCAAGCAACCATTGTTTGAATGTTAAATATAGCAGTAAAACCTGTGAAGGGGTTCATTACTGTGATTATGGCTGTGGTCGCGATGCGGATAGGTATGAGGTGCTTGTGCTGATTAGATGCTCAGCTGTGTCTAGTCCTATCCGTTGTAACATGGCTGGTCACTCTTTACCTGTGTAGTTGCGAGCACAGTTGGAGTCCCGGTGGTTGTCATTGTCTCTGTCCTTTGTGGAGAAGCTCATGCCAGTGCTGTTGGCCATGGCATCGGGCAGGTCCCCAGAGAGGTGGCTGAGATGGAGGGTGTAGTGGGTGGAGGGACCTCCCAGTGAGAACTGGTACTCGGCCCAGTGCTTCTCCTCCTTCCAGTCCTCCAGATCAACACGCAGGATGTAAGCTCTCTGCCCTGCCAGGCTATGGATCTTCTTCAAGCCCAACCAGAACTCCTCTGTATAACAAATACATCAGTTTTTACCTTCTCCAGATTTCTTTTTTTGACACAAAATGTTTATGTACAATTCATTTCAGATGGGAGATTCCTGGTCTCTAACGTTAATTTGGCTGTTTATGATCGGTCTCGTATGGGCTTAGGGACTTGAATCAGGGGAGGCTGAACACTTGAAACTTGTTTGCCTTGGCCTACGGTAGCATGCTGCAGTCAACTTTAAGGCATAATAATTAGGTAGCTAGTTGTGAAAGAAACTGACACCAAAGAATTCATGGCTGTAGGAGCCGTCGCTTCAGTGGAATGTGGCTTGACTGTACCTATAGGCAGCTGTCCAAGTCTGGCTAGTGTTGGAGAGAAGTGCTGCCAGAGCTTGCCATGTACTCAGACAATAGAGGAAGTTGATCTGTCAACTGAGGGCTGATATGCTACAATTACTGCTTCTTGTGGCCATTCCTACAGGAAGTACTTAGAAAATGCTTTGTAGTGGCTCTTTTCTGAATGCCCACAGGCTTTTGTTGAGAGGATTATAAGGCAGAGACAGAGATAATCAGGCCTGTGCTCTTATCTTCAGATGTTTAAACTCTATTTTCAAGCTGTATTGACTTCTCAAACTGATAAGCTGTACCTTAATTAAAGCCCATTTCAGAGTGTCTGTGTTTTTGGATTGTTGGATGTTTTTCACTCTGAAAATTGATTGACTAAGCTCTTTTAAATTAAGGTATAGGTTTGGAGCAAAATGGACTGAAATTCCAACAAAGCATTTTTTTCAGTACTGTCATATTTGATCTAATATTTCTATATTCAAATTGCATAAAAATATAAAATGTGCATTCATAGAAACTTAATTACACACAGGTCAATGGTGCAATGTAATTTTTACTTCAAATGACTGTGTTGTCCACATGCTCTGTCCTGAAGAATGTCTTGGTTTGCTACATTTGCTTAACTTTGGTCATGGTCCCACAGTGCAAAGGTTTTTAAGTCTATCTCCCTTCAAAAGTACCTTCAATGTTTTTTGTTTTAGGTAAAACTAAAACTAAATGTATTGTTTAGATTACTGCACTTCAAGTACTATATTGTGCTTTTGAGTTGATTTCATTACTTTGTTTATTTGTATATTTTAGGTTGCTATTCTGTTTTTAAATTTTTTTTTAGATGCGAAGCAATACATGAACCTGTAAGTAACTCACTCACTCACATCCTCACGGTTAGCCTATCTGACCCCTAGTGGCCTGTAGGTGGCATGGCAATGTCTACAGACAACACACTGAACCAGGATCATTCACTTGCCTCCTCTCTGCAATACTGCTGAACTGCGTAGGCTGCTTCGCATCTATGACAGTGTCCTTGTTTCATCTATGGTGTTGTTGAATTTAGACTGTGATACTTAGGTATGGAATATTAAATATGTCACAAAGCTGTACTTGTACATTTAGGTTCGTGCTTGTAAACGTAGTTTTGCAAGTTTGTAAATTCAGGTCCATGGTTGCAAGCTTAATTTTGCAAGTTTGTACATTTAGGTCCGTGCTTGTAAACTCCGCTTTGCAGGTTTGTACAATCAGGTCCACGCTTACAATTTAAATTTTACAAGCTGTGAGGCAAAAATTCACGCGCGGATGTCCGTCTGCGAGCGCACAGACTTTTGACAGGTTTACTACATGGAAACGTTTTGTACACTGTGTTTTGAAAAGGAAAAAAAGGATCTGCAAGAGAGAGAGGGTTGGACCTTCAACTTCTGATCAATCAGATTCCTTGGGGTTGCTACGAACAATACAATTGGCTAGATACTGTAATACTAGTAACTAAGTTAGCTCGCTAATTTTATGAGGGTAATCAGTCACCTGGTATAAAAAATTGCCGAAATGCATTTGTATTTTAGAAAGAGCCCTTTTAACCTGTATTTTTTTTTACCACAGTAAGTGCAATAAAAAATTTGCGAGCTACCTTAGTTACTTACCGGCAGTCGAGAAGCGTCTGCCATTGTCTGAGCTCGTTCTCATCTGCTAGTGGAAGTGGGTAGAAGCCTGGAAGGCTGAAGAGCGGACTGTCGTTAAGATTTGATTGATGGAATTATCTAGCCAATTGTAGTGTTCGTAGCAGCCCCAAGGAAACTGATTGGTCAGAATTTGAAAGTCCAGCCCTCACTCTCTTGCAGATCCTTTTTTTCCTTTTCAAAACACTGTACAAAACGTTACCATGTAGTAAACCTGTCAAACGTCTGTGAGCGCGCAGACGGACATCTGCGTGTGAATTTTTGCCTCATGGCTTGTCAAATTAAAATTTAAAGCACAGAACTGAATGTACAAACTTGCAAAACTGAGTTTACAAGCATGGACCTAAATGTACAAGTACAGCTTTGTGACATTTAATATTCCATACTTAGACTGGTATTGGTCGAGACGTCAACATTTCTGTTTTCACAACACTAATCCCAAGCACAGTGCATAAAAAAAAAAATATTATTAACAACTGTGTATTTATGAGAAAAGAAAATGTTTTGCCTATATCAAACTGCACCTGGTTTCGGCATGTTCTCAAAGTTGACTACTTGGAATTTGAGTAAAAAAATTTAGAAAAAAAATGCACTCACTTTCCAGATTTCCAAAGCCTTTCTCGTACTTTTCCCATGTCTGGTCAAAATCCACTGAGCCATCAACCCTGTGTTGGATGACTGTCAAACCCCCATCTGTGGAATGGATGGGAAATATATTTAATGTCAATTGACTGTAATAAAAGTCACACACACAAACATGCACAAGTATCAGGAAGCCTCCTCTCCTTTCCTTATCACGGATAAGGTGACCGATATCTGCTGCCCTTTTGGATAACCTGTTCTGTGGATATCTAGCTTGATAACCCACGTTATTATTATTATTTTTTTCCTAGCCAGTCAATTGTAGGCATTTGCTAAGCACTTAAATGCTAAGGATTCATCTTACTAATGTGGCTGCCTCCAAACACTTGCTAAAACAGAAACATTGTTTTGGTGCTGACATAGAAGTCCCAGAAGATTGATTGCCTGAGTCTCGCCCACCTGAACCCATTTCACAGTAAACATTGAATGGCTCCGATTGGTTTGGCTTGATAGCATAGACTCCACTGTTTATCTCTCCTCTGTCAAACAACTCACTGCAGTCCATGGGGAGATCTGAAACACAACAAAGAAAGACATTGGTAGGGAGGATATAGTAAGAAATGCATCAGCCACTAGCTAATAGAAACAGGTACAGGTCTAATCCTTGGATGAACAATATGCTTCAGCAACACATATATTCCATTTGGAGTGTTGTGACATCCAGTCAAACCCTATGTCAAATCCAAGTTACCCAAGTTACCAAGTTACCTTGCATTTTGCCTTTGTTTTGGGGATATTGTATATTTTGTCTTTGGATGGGTGTTATTTTTTCACCTTTTTGAATAACTTTTGCACCTCTCTTACCATTTGTGTCCAGGCTAGTTGAGTTTCCTGTCAGATATTCAAACATATCAGGTGCCACCGTGTCTGAATCCACTGCCTTCTCGATTGTATCTTGAAAATTATCATAGCTAATCTGCAAGAGAAGGCACAAACAAATTTACAATGTTAACCCTGGATAAGACTTTAGAAATCAGACTGTGAGCGATATACATTTATTATTATGACCAAATCTTGTAGTAAGTGCCATTTCCCCCCTATATTGCTTCAAAGAAGAATTTGCATAGATAGTTCTAAATATCAAACTTGATTCTCCCAGATGGCTAAGGTTTGGCCTCAAATGGCAAAATGTGGTAAAATCTCATAGCTTATTTGGCAGTGGCCTGAGCAGAGGAATGTTGTCTACCTTCTCCTCCAGGCTTTTAATCTTGTTTTTCTGGTGGTCGAGCTGATCATGCTGCTCCCTCACAGCTTTCAGCAGATCAGTGATTGTTCTCTCTTGAGCTTCAATCAGCTCCTGAAAAAGCCAAGTCAAAGTGTTGAACATTACCTTCACAGTTGTCCATTATACCCATATATGTTTTATTTCACAATGTTTTGAAGAGCAACTGTGCACCGACATCTATTGCACAAATCGATAACTACATGCCTGATTGACAGTCTATTGCTTCAATAACACCACTCTTTTGCATTAATGAGCAATATTATGAATTTTATTTCAAATGAGAGTGAGATGGAAAGACTGTATTGGGCTCACAGGATACATGTGCTTAAATTCTATACATAGCCTACATATTTTGATAGCGTTTGAGTGGAGTTATGTTTTCAAGCACTTTGAGGGTTTACAGATTGTGGTCAGACAAGAATGCAACATATATTCAAGCACACATTGTGAGATTGATTATTGTCATAGGAAGATCAATAATCTTTGCACGTAATCTTTTCATAGGCCATTACTCTTCCTGAGTAATGTGCAGTGGTAATTTTAAATGGGATGTAGGTGGATGGCATCCAAGTTAGCACAATTTATTAAATGCACCCCCGTTGTTAGCTGGATTTTAAGGAAGACTTTAGGTACAGTAACAATTTCCCTGGTCACCATTCACTTCTCTAAATATACGCAAATCTCCCACTAATAAGAACTGACATCATACAGGCTTAAATGAGGAATTCTGAGGAATTACTGCAGCACTTGTAGCTTCTCACCTTGAGCGATATGATTTCACCAAGCTGGTCGGCAGGGATGATGCTTTGCGCCAACCCCTTCAGTCTCTCCTCCAGGCTCCCCACCTTACTCTGCAGCTGGATGCGCTCCTGCAGGATGCTGTTGATCTTGGAGTTGATCTCCAGCGACAGGTTCTTGATCTCCTCATTGTTAGCCTTCAGGAAGGTGGTGGTCTTCTTCAGCTCCTCCTCTTCCTCCTTGATCTCTGAGGTGACCACCGAGAGCTGGTAAAAGGAGCGGTCAAAGATGTTCAGCTTCTGGAAGATGTCATTGATTTGGGCCTTGGTCTTGTGGACAAACTCCCGTAGGCTCTGGCCTAGCTGGAGGAGGCCGTTTGCCAGTAGGCGAACGTCGTCAAGCATGGCAAAGCGGGACTTGGCCTCAGTTGGGCTTGGTGCTGGGATCAGGGCCTGGGAGGGCAGGGATGGATGCTCTTCTCTGCCTGAAGTGTCCAGACTAGGGAGAGCAGCAGTGAGACTGGCCAACAGCAGCAACAGGCACAACAACTTCATCATGGTTCTCTTGTCCAATCTTGGATTGTGGAACAGCACTGTGTGCAACTCTCCCTCCTCCCGTTTCTCAACCCTCTCTGTCTCTGTCTCTCCCCTCTCTCTCTTGCTGACTGCCTCTGTTAAAATGATGTGAGAGCAGCAGGCTGCTCTGTGTTATATACTACCCTCTCGGTAGAGGAGGAGGGATTAGCTGATCATTAAACCCTAGTATGTTCTAGCTCTGTATCCCCTTCAAATCCCCCCGGAGCCCCCCCTCTCCTGAACAAACAAATCACAGCAGTGAGCAAATGGTAAATACA
>OMLI01087117.1:0-16016 GCA_900302605.1 Rondeletia loricata
TGTACTGGATCTGGGTCAGCTCTCTCTGCTGCTCACTCTGAACACACACACGCACACGCACACGCACGCTGTTATGCCCCATATTCCCTCTAGCAGATTTGTTTGTGTCTCATCAGACAAACACTGACACTTTTAGGGAGTAGAGGTCATTTGAGGGACCAAGGTAGCATCTTCTAGCATCAGCAATATCGCATATCAATACTTTCACGGTCCAACTGCTGTGATGGATCACTTTAGGAATCTCAAATCGACAGAGAATGAAGCTGTGCTGCATGCATTTTATTGTAGTTCGACTTCTCCCAGTGCGCTTCAGCTCTGTGTTTGTTTGAAAAGGGAGTTGACCAGGCGGCCAGTACCAACCTCCTCCAGCAGCAGAGAGTCTGACCTCTGGAGTGTCACTTCTCCTTTTCTGTTTGCTCCTGTTTTTTATCAGACATCAGCAAAAGCCGCTCAGCCATAGATTTGTCACTGCTGGCACCTTGGCTTTGGACCAGCCCAGTTTTTCTTCTCTCTGAATGCCATTTTGAAACTTTTATCTAGACAGCAGATTGACAATGGCTCCAATCTGAACACAAGCAGGAAATCAAAGTAAACAAAGCCTTGTTTCTTCTACTAGAGCAAAGGTTGAGCAAATAAATATCTGGAGGTTTTCTGGAGGGAGCAGTGTCATATAGTCCCCTCTGCAATGAAGATTGAAGATCATTTTACTGTATATTTTACAGAAAAGGAAAATTCTACCATACAGAGCAAACTGACAATAGATGTTTCAAAGGAAAACATTTTTCTCTAAAGCTATTATTCATTATATATACAAGTTAATGTATTGACATGGTAATACCTGTAGTATTATTGTGTAATTTGCTATGGTTTGGCCTATATGTGCAGATACCCTCATCATCCAAGTTCTTAAATATGCAGATTGGTGATGTATGTAGCTATTTATACATTTAAGAATAGTTAATTTATACTATGAATGTTTCAGAATAATTCATAATTAATTAAATGTAAGTCTGCCTACTCAAGCTAGCATGATTGCTGTTAGCTTAATTAGCATTCACTTCAAAAGTGGTAATTCTTAACACACCTTTGTTCTTATTAGTTTATCCTACCTTCTTGGTCATGATAAGTTATGGTGCTTTTCCAGTTATGCATAATACAATCTGCTCTATATCTTCTTTTGTGTGACATCTCAGTAGCTTTAGCTTTTCATAATGCATCACTCAGTGCGAAGAGGGCCTAAGTGCAGATCATTATAATGCTTTGTTCAGTGCAAAAGGGGCTTAAGTGCAGTTACGCCTTTTTTGCACCATAATCTAGGGTTTTCACTTGAGTCTTTTGGTTTTCCCCTTTATTTTAATTTTGTTTATGATTACACGTGTTCTTTTCACCATCAGACAGAGCTCAACAAAGAGCTTTCCAATGATATATAATTCTCATTTTCTGCCAAAATGTCACTTCTGTTCTTGCCATGTGAAATTAAGGCATTTCCATTTTTGCAACGAGACAGAGTGCCTTGGGCAAATTTTTTTTACTGAGAATGACTGTTTTTGACTGGATCTTAAAGTATATTTACAAAGACTTCCCATGCATTTTCTTTTTCTGACTCAGCTGTTACATCCAAAGAGCACCTGCCCATTCTACACTAAGGACCCAAAGCAGCGCTCCTTCCCTCCCAAAATAACTGAAGCACTGGTGTGAAGACTTCCTTCAATTACAGCGATTCTTTAATGGTGTGTGATGTTTCAGTCCTTCCAAAAACCATGTACACCAACATATTGGTTATTGAGATATCTGAATGCCATGTTATAAAACAACTAGCGGACTATTAAGCAGGTGCGGCATTAGATTTTGTAAGAGAAATAGTTTTTCGTCCAGTTCACTTGCATCACCATGCAAACCCTAATACTTAAACAACCATAACACTAAGGTAAGAGCTTTTTGCATTGACAGAAAGGTCTCCCAGTCCATTATGAATCGGACAGGCATCTTAAAAGCCTTAACTAATAGCTCTAAGGTGATCACTCAGGCTGTGTTTGCGGCTGTATAGCTCATTGGGTTGAGTATGGTGCTATCACTTCCAGTGTTAAGGGATTCTGTTCTCACCCGGACCACCCATGCTAAAACGTATGCACTCATGGCACTGTAAGGTGCACTGCAAAAAAGCATCCACCAAATGGCATATGTTATATGTTAGTAGTGAACATTACTTTCAGCACTTGATGTCTGCAAGTCCACCAGAACCATTCACTGGTACTTCTTGTCCTCCCTTTATTTTGACTATGTCCTGTCCTGTCCTGTCCTTTAGTATTTAATGGACACAGTATGATTCGTATTGCAGATTTAATTTAATGATTTTAGACCCAGGAGTGCTCTCACTCTATTAGTGTAATACTTGCTAGAACTGCTGACACAGTCAAAAAAGGGAAACATCCTTATTTTCAACATGTTTAAACCCTTAATACAGTGGCATAGCCAGGATTTTATAACTGGGTGGCCTGCAATAATATTAAAATGTAGGACATAAGATCTAATTAGGTTGATTTTCCACCACAGAATTTCACCATTGAATGAACAGTGAATTTCCTCAGTGTAATAACATTGTAGTTTGACCCTTCTAAGCTATACATACCCTGACACATTAATAGCCAGATCACATATATTTTGCAATTCCACATAGATTTATTATTTAACACTGGGTCACAGACAAGGTCCACCTGCTAGTGTTGAACATCAAACCATTTTAGGTAATCTAGTAATTTACCTAATTGTAATTGTAATTTATTTCTCATAAATGGTAGGAATAATAATAATAATAATAATTTGAATAAGTACAGTTTTACTTCTTGGAATTACAATGTTTTATGTAGTTGTGTATTCCTTCCAACTAACTGAACTGATACTATGTGGCTTCTAGTCATTTCAGTTTGTGGTGCGCCAGCCATGTGTGTTTAGCTTGAAAACCACAGTAACATGAAGTACACACAAAAAGCTGGTTCATCTCTAAAACATTTTGTCATCTTCGTTATGGTGGGACCACGTTAGTTTCAATTATCAAGCCCTGTTGTAGCTAGCTAACATTAATGAGACTGGAGGAGGTTTAACCAAACAACTGCCTTACTATTTTAAGAATCAAGACATGAGTGAAAATATGGTGTTGTAATAATATCAGGGTAAGATTACAAACTTACAAGCATGTAGGAGTCTGGGGCGGAGGCAAAGATTGTCAGTTACTTTCTCTGTACAGTGCTGTGACTGAGGGACTGAACACTGGCAGACTCAGCTGCAGGTATGAATGATCCGCCGCCGAGCGACAGGCTTTTCAAAATAAAAGTGCTGCGGTTCATTTTTCAGTGCAGAGGCAAAATAATTAACAATCTCACGGTTCATTTTTCAAGGGGTACATTTTAAAGTAATTTTATTGCAGGGGACATGTCCCCCCCGTTCCCCGTACTTCCTATTCCAACGTCCCTAGGCACAAATGAAAATTTTCATAGCAGAAGTTTTGGGTGGCATAATGGAAAAACTGGCTGACCACAGGCCGCCTTGGCCAAAGCTTGCCTACGCGCATGCCTTAATATTCAATATTGAAATAGAGTAATAGAGTTCGTTAAGATTATCAATTTCTACCAGAATCAATTTGCTCTAAATGTAGCTAAGATGAGATAAGAGTTTTAAAAATTGCTATGCTAGGTGCATAACACTAACAGATATGAAGAGCACAAATAGTTACAGTGTTGAATGTACCACACCTCCACATGTAGTGGAGGGTAAGCCCACCTAAACTCAGTTTACCCACCTTTTTATTTGCCCACTGGTTTAGGCTGTCATAAATCATTGATTTAAATTCATAGTATATGTCACCATAAGAAGTATCAAACTGATGTGAGTTATATGAGGAAAGGGGCTTTAAAGGAAAAAAACAACAACATGAACGCCATAATTATTGCTTTTCTGGAAATATAATTTTGTTACATTTGTATTAGTGGCTGTTAATCTAATGAAGATCGCCAACTTGAGGTCATAATTGACTCACCTTTTTATTTACTAATGGAGGAAGTAAAGAAGTGTGTGTGTGCATGCAGATGAGGGAATGTTAAGTTTATTCCCCCACAAAAAGTCCATAAACATTTTCCATTCAACTGTTATTCATCCGGACAACCTCAGCCCTGAATCTCAGTCATCTCTGGGAGAAACGACAGAACCCGGGACGTCACCGTGGGAGGACAGTTATCTATAGCAGTCTTTGAAGCTTGTCTCTCCAGCTGACAGTGTTGACAAGTGGAGGTGGAGACGTGCCTGTCAGCACTGAGCAGAGGACAGATAAAGACTGTCAAATCAAAATATTTACTTTAGTGAGCTGCCCTCGTATACACAGTGTCTCTCCCTTTCCATCAGCAATGATCATATAATTCTGACCCCTCTCCAGAACAAATACATACACGTACAAATACACATGAATGTCACAGCACATCACACACACACACACACACACACACACACACACACACACACACACACACACACACACACACACACACACACACACACACACACACACACACACACACACACACACACACACACACACACACACACACACACACACACACACACACACACACTATGCAGCTTTGAGGTGACAGAACTGTCACTGTACCAATTCAAGGTACCTCAAAGTGCTCAAAACCAATGTATATCCACTCTAAAATGTGCAGCCAAACAATAATTCAGAATAAACAAATTAACTACAACTACTACTACTACTACTACTACTAATAATTTATATATCACTTTCCAAAACACAGTTACAAACACAGTTCTTGCTACTGGCTTTACATTGGCAGACAAAGTACCTGAGTTGGGTGTGCCGAAAAGGACTATTTCTAATTTGGTTTCATTTAAAATTCTGCGGCATCCAGCACTTTATATCTGTTAATGAGAGTGGCTAGACTGCTTGTGTCGTTAGGTTTTACAGGCAGATATAACATGTATTGTTGGTATAACAGTGAACATTTATGTTATGTTGTGCTTTATTGTGTTTTTATCCTCTGTGATATTTTGTTGTCTTCTATGTATTTATCACCAAATAAAATCAATCAATCAATCAATCAATCAATGTTTGCGAAAAACATTTCAAAGTGGAAGCATGTGAAAGGAGAATAAGATGGGGTCCAAAATGGAACCCTGCGGGACACCACATGTGATGTTGACTGAAAACGTTCCATTAGAAAGAAGTTGACCAGTGAAGAACTTTGTCCCTCAGACAAGCCCAGTTTCTCAGGTGACCAAAGAAAATGATATGGTCTACAGTGCAGCCTTTGATACTACGGTACCAAAGGCTGCATAGTATCAAAGGCTGAGGATCTAAAATGATTAAAATGGAACTAAAAATGCCACTAAAAGGTCATTAGTCACTCTGACCTGATAAGAATTTCTAAATTTCTAATTTTTGTTGTATCACTGTATGTTTAAAGATAGAAGGAAAACCACCAGTGGCCAGAGACCTGTTGATAATAGATAAAATGGTTGCACTGACTGATTCCAATACCTCTTAAAGACACTTTGTAGGAACAACCTCTAGGGGACAGGCAGAGGACTTCATGCAAGACACTGTCTCCTCCAGGACCAGGGGAGACAAACAGCTCATCACTGCCAAATTACTGCAACAATGTCCAGTGTGCTACTACTACTACTACTACAACTACTACTACTACTACTGCTACTACTACTACTACTACTACTTATATTACTACTACTACTACTACTACTACTACTTCTATTACTACTACTACTACTACTACTACTACTGCCACAAATAATAATTAACATTTTAAATCAACTTCCTTCTGAATTGAATTGAATTGAATTGAATTGAATTGAATTGAATTGAATTGAATTGAATTGAATTGAATTGAATTGAATTGAATTGAATTGAATTGAATTGAATTGAATTGAATTGAATTGAATTTGACATGGCTTACCTCAGTGGCTTAAAAATTGGGGAAATCATGAATAATTTGAAAATGCAATAAATAAGGTAGCTGCCAATTTCCATCATGGTGTAATAGGTTTTGTCTAACAAGTTGAGAAAAGCCTCATAAAAACCTAATCTGAGAAAGCCCTTAAGATCAGATGTACTCATGTATATGGAACACCATGTGAAAATAAGATGAAACTTTAATGATCCCTGTGGGGAAATTGGGGGTTTCAATCCAAAATGTTCTCAGTCTGTGAGCAGTACAAAAGTCTACAAAAGTCCACAGTGAGCTTGCTTTTCCATGCACAGACATCATAGATTTTACTCATTTTCTGAGAACACAACAGCAATAAACTCTTGAGATGAAATGCTTGAGAACTGCTTGTTCCTGTTAAAGTGTGTGTCATCTTCCTTTTTTCATTTTGGGACTTCCCACTTAGAATAAATGTTATATGACACGTTATATTAATATTTTACATTCTTTACAATAGAATATCTTCATACATATTTTCTTACAGGTGAGAAGAGACCTTTTATATGGTCTTAACATACATCAAACATAGACTCAGAAATGTTTTGTAACACCAAGTAAGGCAGAACTGACCATTGCCAGGGAGTTCATAGCACAGCATAAGTATCAAGGTCCAAATTTAGAGATGACTAGTATCGATTTCCCTCCCGACTGTCGAAAAAAGGAAGTTGAAACTTCAATGCAAGATACCATCAGCCCGGAGTGTGTGTGGAGAGAAACACATCTTGTCTTCACCTCAGGACTCTTGTTATACAATAGCCTTCACAAATGCGTCCTCTTTGTTATCTTTTGTTCTCTATCCTGACCCAAGGTGAGTCGATATTCTATGCTTTTGTTTCCACATGCACATTTGTGTAGTGTGTGTGGGCGGAGTAGTGTGTGTGCATGTGTGTGTGTGTGGTGCAGGGGAGGGGGGAGCTACACATTTCTGAATCGTGTTTCTGATCTGCATCATATCATCCCGTTTGATCTGACTGTCACTGCTGTCCTCCACAGTGTGCGAGGGCACCTCCACCGTTGTTGGCGTCATCGGGCAAAATGTCACTTTGCCCTGTAGGTATGACACGCACACTCACGGCGTGCTAGGGATTTGTTGGGGACAAGGGAACGTGCCCAGGTTCAAATGCTCCAACACCATCCTCTCCTCCTGGGATGGGACTGTGGATTTCAAGTGGTCCCCCAGGTACCAGCTCCTGGGCAGGGTGAGAGAAGGAGACGTGTCCCTGACCATCCTCCACGCCCAGAGGAGCGACACCGGCGTGTACGGCTGCAGGGTCGAGATCCCAGGGTGGTTCAACGACCTGAAGGTCAACACACATCTGGTCATAGAGGAAGGTAGTGTTCATGTCAACCAGCCAAGGTGATAATGAACATTGCGATGTTCATCAGTCGAGCCTGAGGGTGTTTTGTTTTTGCTAGCTCCTGTGGAACAACCCGTTACCCAGGATCGCATGCTTCCTGGGCGGAGGTCGGAGGTCGGAAGAGAGATAGAGAGAGCAAAGCTATATTACTGTTTTCTTAATATATATTTCAATATCCTATATATTTATGCAACATCCTTAACGCTATGTGCAAATTACAATTGACCCTGTCATTCATGATACCGTTCATTTTCGTTTCAGGAAAGATTCAAAGCCTTCCCAGGAATGGGGGACATTGGCAGGATGGCAGCAATTTTCTTCTCCACCATAATCATAATCCTCTTCCTTATTTTCTGTAAGTGTGGAATGGATTATAGATTGTGACTCATGTGCCATTTAGAGGAATTTTACACTTTGAAAGTGGGTGTCTGTTGAGCAGCTGACATCACTGAGTGGGCCTCTTACTTCCCTCTTTAGACCACATACCGAGAATATCTCTTGATCTCGTTTCCTCAACCCAGGGAGAAGATATCTGCTGGGGAGGACACCTGAACATGCTGAGAGCGACTACGAAAATGTCCAAATGCCTGAGTGACGGGCAGGCATGATGAGAATGAAGGAGTATAACGATTTCTATAAGGAGCTGCTGTTTGAAGGAGTGACTGCATGCCCAGTGTGGACTTCTTCAGCCATAGAGGGGAAGTCTTATCTGTTAAGCAGTGAGATTAAGAAAGGAAATTACCAAATTCCCCAGTATAGCAGGTCACAGTTTGGCGTATAGAGCCCCAGTATTCTCAGACTGCACTCAAAAGGCCGAGTGTGTGTCATATGTGACTGAGAATGTGAAACCATACTCTGTAGAACAGTGGTTCTCAACCTGGGGGTCGGGACCCCCCAGGAGGACACAAGGTCATTTTGGGGGGGTTGTGAGATGATTTATGGGATAATAAGAAAATATATTTCTGCTATAAAAATTTATTATTTACTATTTTTTCTGATTTTTGTCAAATGTTTGCTTTTTTTCTTGTGAAATACTGAATAGTTTTCAGCCTCTAGGCCTCCTCTGATAATTAATCAAATGAAACAGCCTGAAAAGGGAAATTCATTCTTTGGTTGAACTGTTCACCACTCTGCATATGCAGCCTGTGATGGGGGTCGCGAGCAGGCATCGCTTCGTTTTAAGGGGTCACAAGGGTCAAAAAGGTTGAGAACCTCTGGTGTCGATAAATTAATGTTAGATTTATATTTTTTATTTTTTATTTTTATTTTTATTTGTTCTGCATGGCAAAAGTTCACCTGACAAGAAGTGGTTTGAGGTGAAATTGATCTCACAAGCCTTGAACTTATTATTCTGGTTGTGGATGGGATGTTATACTTGTGGACACAATGCCACCTAGTGGACTGAATACATTATCAAAATCTTGGGAACACTACTAGAGAGAATTCCACCCGAACATGGATTATGCCATAGCATAATAACAGAAATGGATCACGTGTCCAGTAATTGGACTTGGGTTTATAAAATGATGAATTGCTGTTTTTCTGTCATCATCATTCACGCCAGGCTCAACTTTCAGATACACACAGATACAATCATATTTTCACTACATTCCTGTCTAGTTTATCATAATACAGATTTGTGTTATTTTTCAACCCAAAACATTTTAATATCAACATTCATCAATAGTGCCTATTTAAGAAAAGTCTGTCCCAGTGATGATGTAACTGTCCACCTTTGAACTGTTTTCAAGTTTCCACTGTCAGAATCTTCACAGAATTTCACTCCATGTACTCACTTTTTCATAGCAGTGGAGTGAGATAAATTTGGTCTCTCACTGTTCCAATTCCACTTTCATTACGTGGTTCTCTATTATCTAAAGAGTCACTGTAAACATAGATTATGCTTTTTGATTAGTGTAGCAGTGGGAGCAAAATTCAAGTGGGGGCATCACTCCTGAATCAATGAGGGAAACGCAGTGAGCAGGGCTAACGTGGCTGTTTGGTCCATTTCCCCAGCAATCTCATACATGTCTGATGTGGGAAAGGTTTGCTGAAATGTGAGAAGTCAGCATATAGAGCTATCCCAGAAGTCAGTAGACAGTTTCACTTTGGATCTGTTGTTGGTTGTGGAACTATACTCAGCAGAACAAAATGGCATATTAATCTTACTAAATCAATTAAGTTACTTAATGCAAATATTGAAGTTAATAAAAGCTTAATTCAAATATTTAGTTTGCCAGTTTTCAGTGTGATGAATGCTTATAGTACTGTTAATAATTGCAATTTTGTAGAATGAAATAATGTAGTAGTTAGATTTACCAAGCACGTGGTTTGAGTGAACAACTGGTGGAAACGCAGGCTGGTTCGCTAGATAGCACCAAGGTTCCAAGAATCCTGAACGGAACCGGTTCAAGAACCAGAGCTAATTTGGTCGAAAAGGGCTAAAAGAGGAAGTTCCATGCAGGGTTACTAAACATCCAGGTCAGCAGACTCAGATGTTTACTCAGCAGTCTAACATACAAAAGTCCATGATCCTAGAATAAACCAGAATAACTGAGTAGAAGCTGTTTGGAAATGAAGGTGCATGGTCCTTCTAAACCTAACCTAAGTCATTCAGGACACATTTCAAACTATGTTTTGTGGGTAAAGTCTTCTTTTTGGGGGTATTTTGAATATATTTAATATTTTTAAATGTACACTCAGTTCAAAAAGTGGCAGCTTTTTACAGCAGAACTCCTGTGGGAGCAGGACCGTTCTGCCAGGCCGCTACACTGCTCCACCAAAGGGAAATATTCAGAATTAAAATGCTTAAATTTTTTAAAATGATCTTTCAACCCCTGCCACTGCTGCTAAAACCTGTGACATCTTGTATCTTATATGAAACACTGCATAAGGATTGATTGTTTGATTGATTTATCTTCTGATTCCAACATTATACCTACCTCATCTGTACTACCGATGGCTAGAATATATTACATACATTTGTTGATATCGTTGATTCACTATTCACTAGAAATTTACACCCATACACTTTTAGCACAAGGAACCAAAACCAAAGAAAAGGAAACAGTCCTATTCTACATTCCTCTTCAGCCAGCAGAAGTTGTTGATGTGTGCAAATTACAAACAGCGTCATGTGATTTGGAAAAGTTTCAAAGCTGAAACCGCACTGTGGTTTGGTTTAGTGTGGTTTTGCAGGTGAACTAAACCCTTCGACTGATTCTGCGACAAGAGATTAAATAGCAGGAAAATGATTACTTTGTGCAGCAGACACCTGCACTTTTGTTGCAGGCTGCTCCTTTGTCTACTCCTAGGTAAGACATTCATGATGAAGATTATTTACAATTTACATTTACATGTGAATGATGATTAAATGATGCTAATAATTCAAAACGATTTTGATAAGAACTACCTCTTTTTGACTTACTACACATTCCCCATTACCAACAAATCTTTCTATTAGGTGGCAGGCCTGCAGAAAGCATTGAGGCCACAGTGGGAGTGGATGTTACCCTAACATGCAAGTATGATGCCCGGTACTACGGCAGGCTCTCTGTATGCTGGGGCCGAGGGGCCATCCCCAACAGTGGCTGCGCCAATGAAGTTATCAGGTCGGACGGGACGTCGGTGACCAGCAGATTGTCGGAGCGCTACCTGCTCATCGGTGACCTTAGTCAGGGTGACGTGTCCCTAACCATCAGGCAGGTCCAGGAGAGCGACTCAGGGATGTACGGCTGTCGTGTGGACATACCAGGCTGGTTCAACGATCACAAACACCAGCTGACCCTGACTGTAGTGCCAGGTGAGAGGCACAGGGAGAAGCTGTCTAATCTCTGAGGAACAAGTTCTATATGTGACATAATTAATGGAAATAATTCAAAGTGTAGGTGTCACTATTTAGGCACTGGGAATTCATAAGGGCTAGAATGGCTAGAACATTTCTTTATTTTCAGCACCTCCTAATCCCTTGAGGGTGGAGACAAGAGAGGTGAAGGAAAGGACCATCACTGTTCGCTGGACTCCCGTGTTTGATGGCGGCAGCCCCATCACATCCTATAGGATTGATTTCAAGAACAAACTGGGTAAGCAAGCGGTAAAAGATGACATAATCCTAAAACTCTGCATAGATTTTGGACATGTATCTTTTGAAATGTAGAAACACTTTGGTTTGTGCTATATATGTACAGGTGGTATGGATCTTATTGCACTGATGTGACCATGACCCTTGGTTTCTCATTGCACAGCACCCTGGGATACGGCAGTAACTGCAGACATAAGCCCTGCACTGACTCAGGTCACTCTGATTGATATGCGTCCGGCCAAGTCGTACAACATTCGCATGTTTGCTATCAACAGTGTGGGCATGAGCGAGGCCAGCAATGTTCTTACTGTCACAACAAAAGAAGCAGGTAGAGTTCAACTTTTAGGTCTAATACTCTGATACCCTGTAATTACATAACTATGAGTTCTAGTTCAAAACATCTTTGAGATCTTTGTGAGTTGACATTTAATTGATAACCCTGTAACATTTGATCTCCCTCCAGCACCAGAGGGCCCTCCACTGGATATGCAGCTTGAGGCCCTCACTTCTCGCAGTATCAGAGTCAGTTGGAAGGTAAAGTCATCATTTAAAAAGATTAGCCAAAGACACACTCATTTTTAATAGATACTTTTAAAACGACAAAATTCCTTGTTAGAGCTGACTTTATAGGAGGTTTAGATTGCTGGGCTAATATGTAGGTACTTACGAAATCAAGCAATGAGTGAAATGCTTTACTGCAGTAAAAGGTGTGAGTGTTTTCTCTTGACTAGCCTCCCAAGACGGAGCTGCTCAATGGGGTTCTGCGAAGCTACAGCATTAGCTACAGGGAGTACGACCCTGCGGCCAGGCAGTTCAGGAAGTGGCACCACGTGACCGCCACAAGGGGATTAGAGCATGTCATCCTGTACAACCTGAAGCCATCTACCAAGTACGGTGTACTTATACAGGCCAAAACAAATGCAGGAATAGGGCCCGCATCAACTGCACCTCTCTGCACTACTCTGGATGAGGGTAGGTTAAGCAGCTTGAAAGGCTAAAAAATACCGCTTGACGCACATTGCATCATAAAATCTAAAGATGAATTCTGTGAAAATACGTTTTTCTTGCTTCAATAATCTTTGTGATGTCAGGTGGATATTTACCGATGGGAAAATGTCTCTTTTTCTGTCTCTCCCAAGTTCACACAACTTCAGCAGCTGAGACTGCTGAGACTACTGAGACTGCTGAGACTACTGAGACTACTGAGACTACTGAGACTGCTGAGACTACTGAGACTACTGAGACTGCTTCAGCTGCTGCCACAATCTGGGGACAAAACACTACGAGCTTCACCCCAGGTATATATTTCATAGGGTGATTTAGCTTTTCTTGATTTGGTCAAAATCTTTGACTTACTGAATGTGTCACCTATTCCTTTGATACATGTCTCTGTGTCTCCCAGTGTCCCCCGATCCCCCGGAAGTGGAGTTGACGGAGCTCAAAGATAAGACAGTTTCCCTTCAATGGACTGCTGGGTTTGATGGAGGCAGCCCCATCACTGGTTATGACCTGGAGTATAGAGCAGTAAATGGTGAGAGAAAAATTTGAAACATTCAAATGAATTGTTATAGGTAATTCATCTATGAAAGCTAACAGTACATTATTTAAACTTTTGGCATTTAGCACATATCGTGTTCAGCCTACACAAGAAGACACTTTTTTCTTCTTTTAAGCATGATGATCAGACACCTTGCTTCATTCCTGGTAATGTTATGTGCTATTTGACATGAACTTTGACCTCTTTTTCCGCAGCCTCGTGGGATTCTACAAAGAGAGTTGTAGACTTCAGCCCCAACCTGACAGAGACCTCGATAATAGAGATGCATCCTTCCACCTACAACATCCGCATGTTTGCCAGGAACAGTTTTGGCATGAGTGAAGCCAGCAATGTCCTCACCGTCACCATTGGAGAAACAGGTGTTGTTTTTCAGTCATTGTCTCAAATGACACCGCAGATGAAATGCAAAATATGATATCTAAGTGTGGCATATCAGGCAAGCAAGAATAGTGTGTCCATCGCTTTACTGTTTATCTTGATGTTACTTTTGTGGTGCATTAACTGTGTTCAGATAGGAGAGATACGTATTTAATATAGGATAGATTTCATAGTGTAATGTTTCCCTCTCCATCTCTGTAATTCACACTCAGCAAGGCAGCCCAAAATATAACCAAAACAGGCTCTTGTCATAACACGACCGCAGTTCCTCAGAACACCAGATGCATAAACCACACTGTACTGTATGTGACCTGTTCATTTCTCAGCTCAATTCTTATTAGTTGTGCAACTTTTGCAGTTTTTGGAAAGCAACACTTTAGAAACTTCCTCTTAGCTGCTTCTTGTTGGCTCTGTCCCGCAGGTCATCAGAGGGACACACTCTCAACTACCATATCTACTGAGAGGGACCCCTTCTCAACTACCATATCTACTGAGAGGGACCCCTTCTCAACTACCATATCTACTGAGAGGGACCCCTTCTCAACTACCATATCTACTGACACTCAGGCTGCTGTGAGTAGGAAACCAAGGACTTTACATTGATGTCCACAAGATGAATAGAGCAATACCTTTGTTGAAAGTCTGATGATTTGTCAGAAAGTTCCACGATCTTTATCTTTGAAACTCTCTCTGTTAGGCGAGCACTGAAGAGAGTCAGGGTGGCCACCTTGCTGCCATCGTGGTGCCATTGGTGGTGGTGGTGTTGATCGTTGCCATAGTTACCACATGGCAGCTTCGACGTGAGTAGGCGTAACAGTGTGTGTTGTATTACCTTAGAAGCCCATCAACATTTCCCTCCTTAATTTTATCCTCACCTTCTCTTTCCACAGGAATGAAACAGAAAAAGGGCAGCTTGGGAATGTGAGTAGTTATAAGCCACATTAACGCACATTAACCCCCTCAAACGCTTTACTGCCTTCACTGGAATTGAAATGTTTTTATTTCTCTTGTCTGCAGGACATGGCTGACCAATGACACCATACGTTACAGCGGCTCTGAGCCGGTCCTGGAGCTGTAAGCTCTACAGTATGGCTTTGGAGAGATTACTAGAAGTAACAGAGAAGAAGTGGTTATGAATTTTATGAAATTTGCTAAATTAGTTTTGTATAAATAGTAAGCACTGGCCTGATTTATTTCCCCCCCTGTTTATTTCATGTCAAGGAGGAAGGAAACAAAATCTGCTGCAACTTCACTGTTCACCGAGGTGCTTGGGTTGAGTAGGTGACTCAAAACAAACTAACAAAAGGACAAATTAAGCAATACTTGGTAAACAAGTAGGGAAGAAACTTTAATCATAAAACAAGCACGGTTTGTGTTTTATGAGGTCGACAACCATAATGAACAGCTGGAAATGCGGTTTTGAAATGTAACTTTCTTCCAAACTTCAGTGAAGCTGAAAGTTGGAAAGTTTTGATCATTGCAGAGATGTTTTTTTGTGTGTATGATTTCATTTGTTCATTTGTTTCAATTGTACTTTTATATATACTTTTATAACCATCGATAGGCCATTCAATTGTTTGTTTTATGTTTATGTGACTACCTATACTTGTGTAATGCAATTCCACCTCATCTTTCTCCATTTCCTTTTACAGTAATAAATATTATTCCACTTTTTGTCTCATTTTAGTTCAACTATCATTGACAAAGTTACCACAACCAATTTATATTGGCTAATAGCCACAAGTTGCATTGTGGCTGATAAGTCTGTCTTGATCTCCTCCCTTAACCACTTCTTTAAAAAAAAATATTAGAAATGAAGTGGTGAATTTCATAATTAACTGCCCACTGTGGCCTGTGGACTAAAGGGGTCCTATTATAGGAATTCAAATGTTCCTCTATTTGAATACATATATGATCAAAGATGTTTCAAAAGATGGCATTGTTAAAATTCGATTTTGATGAATTTCATTTTAAAAATGTTAAGTTATTGCATTTAAAGGCCCCGTTTTCAGCCGAAATTAACATTCATTTTGCGTTTTTTATTGCCAATGAGTGAATTCTCCGTAACTACTGAGAACTAATGACACCAGCCTTATCTCTCTCTGTTCAGCCGTTCAGTCAGTGGCGCCGCCCCCACCCTCCAACTACAGAAGAAGTCCAAAAAAAAACACAAAAAAACTTACTTAACTTAAAACTTAACTTAATAATTATAAAATAAACATTGTTTACTGATACATTGCGCCTGGTATTCTGTCTGCGCCTGTCAGCATTCATAAAAAATCTGTTCCAAATTGTATCTGTGTGAAATTCACTGTGAAAATACATATACTTCCTGGTGAGGGGCGCCGGCCAAACGTGTGTGTATGTGAGTCCTCAAACTTTTGCCAAGCACGTGAGCTGTGGCTGCGCTCTAATTGGTTGCCTTCTAGTGATGGGCATTCTGGCTCTTTTCAGTGAGTCAGATCATTTGGCTCAGCTCACCAATAAGAGCCGGCTCTTTCGGCTCCCAAACGGCTCTTCATTCAGTGTCATTTCCGGTTTTTCAAAATCAGCAAAAGTTAGCGATATTTTGACCTATGATTGGTGTTAGTGCACATCTATCACTTAAATTGTTCAATGTAATCTTACTC
>OMLI01087121.1:0-10860 GCA_900302605.1 Rondeletia loricata
AGCCAGGAGGCTGGAGCCTGGATGCTGGGCTGGGGCTGGAGATTGGTCAGGGGCTGTATATGAGGCTGGGCTGGGGCCTGGAGAAAGGAGGCTGGAGCCTGGATGCTGGAGCCAGGAGCCTGGAGCCTGGAGCCTGGGCTGGGGCTGGAGATTGGTCAGGGGCTGTATATGAGGCTGGGCTGGGGCCATGAGCCATGAGCCATGAGCCTGGATTCTGGGCTGGGGCCTGGAGCCATGAGCCTGGAGCCTGAATGCTGGGCTGGGACCACAGCGCCTTCCCCCCGCCCTGGTCGTTGGACAAATATCAATGTGGTCCTGGTATTCCACAAAGCAATTTTCTCTCCAGAGAAGTCAAACGAACAGAGAGGGGGGAAAGCGCTGCCACTCTGGTATAACATGGTAAGGGGTGGTTTTCCAGACAGGTGTCGGCACGATTTCAGAAACCTGGTTTTTCAAAAGGTGTATCTCCAGAGTGATGGCCCCGCCGACCCCCGGACCTTTTCCCCAGCGAGGACAACTAACTGACGGAAGCAAGTGTTTTCTGCACAGCTACCATGACATGATGGGAAATGCACAACAGTGCAATCTCATTGATAAATAATTAATTGATAAAGTCTGACCACTGTTAAAGTGCCCCCTTCACTCTCCCTAACAAGGCTAATTAACACCAGAAGATTTTCCAAGCAATTCCTTTTGGGCGCGGAGCAGCAATGCAACAGCATTGCAGCAATGCAACAGCATTGCAGCAAGAATATGTAAAAAGTGGGACTTGTGCGACGGCTGTACATTCTCGGTGCTGTGTTATTTTCTGAATCACCTGAGAAATCAACTGGGTTATTTATCCTGATCATCTTTGAAAGGAAATGAAATGAATCACAACCTCTTTTGGAACTGTAAACACAGAAACATGGCTCTTGATAAGCTCTAGGCTGTGGGTACATATACAACTCTGGGAAGCTGTGTCAAGTGAAATTAATTGCTATTCTGTTTTGAAAATCGAGAGAGAAAAGGCGAGCTCCACCTTTGCCGTCTCTGATGAACAGTGTACAGTTAACGGATGGTAAATGGTAAATGGACTGCATTTATATAGCGCTTTTCCCAGCTGTTAAGCTGTCCAAAGCACTTTACAGTGTTTGTCTCACATTCACACACCGTTGGCGGAGGCAGCCACGCAGGGCGCCAACCTACTCAACGGGAGCAATTAGAGTTAGGTGTCTTGCTCAAGGACACTACGACAGATTTCTCCCCAGGAGGATGTGGACTCGAACCACCAACCTTCCGGTTGCTGGGCGAGGACTCTACCTCCTGAGCCACTCTAATTACGTGTAGTGCGGTCCCAGAAAAGCTTAAATGGTTTCAGTTTTGACGTACGAACAAATACGGACCACGTATCAGCCCCATAGAGAATACATTGGCTCAAAAAATCTTTGTCTGGCCATCCCCTAAGCAATGAAAAATACCATTCACTGTCAATAACTGATTACACGATCAATACATTAGTATTGGCTCAGTGTTAATGGCTCACGTCAACTGGACTCAAAGACCCCATGCATGTAAATTAGCCTATTATCTCATGACAATTTCTGTCTAGTATTTGGTAATATATGTGCAGCTAAAAGCTGTCGGATTTGGTTGGCTGCTCACGGATCCTCAGCATCTTCCCTTCCTTCCTTCCTGTACGCTCTAGAAATCGTCATCTTTCTCAATAATTCTGAGGGAGCTGTATATGAAATGCATATGAGGCTTCTGGAGGAGAGGCTTGCATGGTAACTAATGGTGTGCAGTGTTATTAAGCTTAGTGTCTCCTATAGCATGTCGAACACTTACAGGCCTAATTTGAAGGAGATGTTGGGGGAAGTGTGGAGGTGTCAGTTATGTAAAACTACTTTTTTCTTTGTTGAATGGACTCAAGAGGATTCAACTGGGCTGAGCTGTCTGATCTATATAATTAAATTATATATAACTAAGCCTACCTAATTGAAAAGGCACACGTATGGGGACGTTCTTTTGTCTGGGACCTACTAAACTGCAGATATACCATATGAAATGAGGTGAAAATAGGCACTGGCTTGTAGCCACCGTAGCAGAGAGTGAAGTGAATGCAAATCAAAGAGAGAAGGGATGTTTCAAAGCACTCTCTCCCTAGCAGTTCTTCCAGCAGCATGCCACTGGCTACGTGATTATAAAAAATAGGGTGAACATTTTTGAAGGGCCAATTTCCGCTCTGCTCTGGGGAGCAATTTAGTGTTTCGAGTCCAACAAAATGCTTCTTTAGGTTTGTCAGAGGGTCATTAAGGCAGGAGACGCACCCTTCAGGGAGGCATTGATTTTCCGTGTAAAAAAAAAAATCAAATGATGCCTGAAGGTGATGGAACTGAAGGTAAATTTGCCTTGAGACATATGGTAATGAGTACAACGAGTACAAAAGAAACAGCTCTCCCCTGCACCTTAAGCAGACTTCTAGTCTTTTCCAAGCTGCCTATAAGCCTAAAACAAGATAGTTTTGTCTGTCCGTCATTCGGATAGAATTTAGCAATAACAGCAGCTTCAATAAGCCACCACTGAACAAAATCAACGAAACATTTGATCTCAGAAGTTAGAGACAGAATCAGATTACAAGATTATAATCTAATATTCAATTTCTTCTGATTCTAGATATGCTAAATTAGATTTTTACATGAGGTTCAGTAACCATGCAGATTAAAAACATGGTGTTGTAGATGAGGACGTTTAAAAAATATAAATGAATGGGGGAGAAAAAAAACATCTAGACAACACACTACAGCCTGACCCGGCAATTATTGCCATACATAGAAACAATGATTCATTGCTTCCCCAGTCTAAAGTGGTAGTTTTCCTCCAGCAATCACAGATGTGTGGCAGAGATTATGCTGCCTGTTCTTCTGGGTTGAAAGGAAGAGGAATGGAAGATGCTATCCATCTCAGTGGGGGGCTTTACTCTGCTCAGTGGGGGGCTTTACTCTGCTCAGTGGGGGGCTTTACTCTGCTCAGTGGAAAGACAGAGAGGAATGACAGACGAAAGAAAGACATAGCTGGGAAAAATGCAGAGAAATAATGTCACTGTGTGCGGTACTCTGTCTGCTGGGCATGTGTGATAATAAAGTTGAATTTGAATTTGAATAGCTAGCCAGCAAGCACTAATTAGGTAGCATTAATACAAAATGAACAGAAAAAACTCAATAAACGACCCCAACCGTTCTCCAGCTATCATTTTTGAGAAGTTTATTCCTGTTGTCTTTCAAATAAAAGCTGTAGAGGTCTGGGAAGCTTTGAATGCCTGGAATCAGCTTCTCGTCCAGTTTGCACTTCTAGGCAGAACTATTGTTCATGAAACAAAATCACATCGGTTGGGAAACAAGGAAGCACGGAAATGTGATTGGCTGTTGACGGCTGATGACAGTTGTTCAGCCGTGGCCGACTTTTCTCTGCCCTCAAGCTTGTTGTCCACATAATCAGCCGTGTCCCTTGTCACTCAGCTCTATAGGATATTAACTTCTGGTGACTTGTTGGTCGTGTTGCTCACAGTGTGGACGTGAAATGAAATGAAGTGAAATGAAGTTTATGCCAGGGATGTAGAGGAGGGGAAACCCACCTCAACTCAGTTTGCCCACCTTTTTATTTGCAGAAATAGAGTTCAACAAATGAATGAAGAAAAAACTGGCCAGAGAGGCTCTTCAGATGCAAAAACAATGTGATTTATGTACATAGTGGAAACATTTTTGACAAAAAGTGACGGTGAATGTTTCAATGCTCAGACCATGATCAGCACTAACACAATGTCTGACCTATTGTCCCTCATCGAGGCTATGGATCGGGCTGCGTCCGTCAAACATGATATCTCAGGCGGTATCTCAGACGCCACTGATCTGTTTTTGACGAAACTGTGAGGGATCATAGCCCGTAAAAAATAAGTGACGGCACCTTGTTTGTTTCTAATGGGGTGTGCTCAGTGGTGCAGCATGCCACTGATTCGCACACTTCCTGGTCTCCATTTAGTTTACCTGTGCCCATAGAGTCTGTGCACTGTTGACCGCTAGCAGCTGTAACTATGGTAACAACAAGGGGGGAAAGCGTTTATTCTGAAGGGCTACGTGATCTGTGCGAGCGGCAGCGTAGAGGCGACGTCATCAGCGAGGTAGCATTAGCTGTAGCTCCCAGCTCCGTAAAGCTGCGTTTTGGGAAAACTAAGGGCTTTATTGGAACTTTGATGGGATCGTCGTCATGATACTAAGGCCAAGAGTAGTATGTGACAGTTTGAGCCACGGAGCAGCCGTTTGGAAACCGAATGCTACAACACAATGCAGGTATGTAGTTTAGTCCGCCGGGGATTGGGACGCTAGTAATGGCACGTCAGAATCAAAGCCATCTAGCGTCCGTTTGGGGCTAGTGTCAACCTATACAGTTTCCCTGTATAAAATACGGTTTTATAATACCCCCATTTGGCCAGTGGCTGTGGAAAGTTTATCAGTTCTAAGTTGGCCCATGATCAACCTTTCTACAAAGTTTCGTGCAAATCCGTTCAAAACGTTTTGAGATATCCTACTAAAAGACAAACGGACGGACAGCCGGAAGGACAAACAGACGAAAACATAACCTCCCAGCCAACTTTGTTGGCGGAGGTAATCATCTGTTTTCAGTGTCCACAAGGACTGACTTGGCTGTTTGGTATTCTCGTTTGTTTTTAATAAAAGCAGGGCAAAGAGGTTTAACCTCAATGACCCAGATTCAGAAAGATTCAGACTGATTATAGTACCATTTTCAGAAACCACCTCTCTCTGCACTCTTGCTCTGGAAGTTAAAAACTAGATAAAGGCCCTTGAATCTCCTTTCTCCTGCAGTCTTGCCAATCAATGCTATTGATAGTGACATTTAAACATGAGCAAAGTCTACAGGTAAATGTCATTGAGTGCTCTTACAAAAAGAGGGCTGCACCTTTACAAAGTCTGATCTAACCTTCTCTAATAAGTGATGATTTGGGGGGATGACAATGAGCGACTGTGTATGGGGCCAATCCATACATTTCTATAATGCAAAGATGTGCTCCAGTGGTGAGAACTGACCTGTGATACATTTGGAAGTTGTCTCTAAAAGGCAAATCAATATTTCTTGGAAGCTGCATGGTAAGCAAATCGAAATTCTTTAGCAACAGATAATGAATACAAAATGTCAGTAGACATAAAAAAAAGAATCTTTCATTGTGAAAGTAAACATCCCCAGGGTTCCACATTTCTAATTACAATACCAACAACACTATCCTTCCAAGGCAAAAACAATGTCTGTAAGAAAACTAGTACAAAATTAAAAATCCACTTTCTCTATACCTCAAGGGTGTCTCTGTCAAACCAGATTTATCATTCAGTGGCAACAACAGTTTTTCCCATTACTGTCAAGTACAACGTCCCTTTGCGGCAATAGATTTGCCTCCTCACAACTAAACAAGACACACACTTTTTAACACGTCATAAAGCTGTGAGACATCTCACTCAGTGCATAGGGGCCTGTGTTGATCTGAGACTTCAGACGTGCCAGTGGAGAGAACAAGCAGCACATCATCTGATGGTTTCTCCAATGACAGGCCTGTCACAAAACAGCCACCAGCTCAGAAGTGCAGTTTGCTTCACACACAATCTTCAGGGATGTCTCTTAAAAAAACATCGGCCTATTTAAAAAAAAAAATGTTAGTGGGGGTAGGAGGGTGGGATTGGGGTACATAACAAATAAAGCATTGGCCTACAAAAGATCCAGAGGGAATGCTCTACGTGCCTCCTTGGTATCCATTTAACAGGAGGGCTTACAGCAGCCAGCTACTTAAGGCCTAACTGAAGTGCTATATTACTCACCAAGCTCAGCTGGAAACACTATAGAAAATGTGTTTGCCTAGGATCTGCTCTCCTTTATCAATCCCAAACAGCAGGGACCAGAGCTTTATGCACTATGCCAGGGTTCCAGCGATAGCAAACAACATTTCAGACAGAAAAAAATGGAATGGTTGCACAAATAAAATTTCAGTTTTGTCTCTGGAAATCCTTTAAAGCTGAATCTAGCACAGCATATCCTGCTGTATTCCCACGGAGACTATTCAAAGACACCGCCTTGGGAAAGTAACATGCAGACTCAGAAGTACAAACTCAAGTGTGCACACAGACAGACAAACAGACAGACAGACACACCTACGCACACACACCTAACAAAGAACACAAAGAGAAAGTGAAGATCAGATGCAAGGGCACATTCCGTATTTTTCTTTTTCTTACCAATGAAGAGGTTCCATTCAGCATCTAGGTCTGCCTGGTTGGCCAGACAGCCCCTCATAACGTTATGACAGTAGTTGTGGCAGGGTTTCAGCCCCGGCATGCCACGGCAATATGGACAGTACAGCATCTTGGTCAAGGCTCTGATACATGCTGGAACTACATTCACCTATGGAGCAAAGAGAGATTCTTTAGTTATGTCAAGACATGTCTTATCCAGTTCATTAAGCAATGATTTAGAGATAGAAGTTGTGATAAAATACAGTAGTGTTGCATGCCACAAGTGCCCTCTTGTGTGTTTGTGTGAGGCATTTTCATATTGTACAGAACATACTTTTTTTCCCACAGAAAACATACATATAACACATTCAATATAGATATAGTATCACAGAGCTATAGTAAAGAATGCAATTCCCATTTGAAACTTCTGACAAACATCTCCACACTACATCACATCTTCTGAAGCTTGAAACATGAAAACCCACCAGATAAAATGGTATGACAGGATGAGGTTTACAACTCTGTCCATCCTGATTCTTTCTGAAGGCTGTGTCTTTTGTTGTTGGTTCATGTCATTGTACTGGCTTGAGTGAAAGCGACAGCATTCTCACATCTGCTTCCCTTCAGAGGTGGGGATGCAGAACGAAGGGTACGTCTGATAATTGGCCTGTCATCCTCTGTATTCATGCTTGACTTTAGATTTTGTCCAGCACACACTCTAGAGACTGCTATGTGTAGGGGAGTTTGGCAGATAGGTCAGTGGTAGTCATGAGAAGGACAGGAGTCAGAGCCACGCCCTAACCCTAACCCTGCATATAATAAGGTGGCCTGTGGCAGAAGAAGCAAACCAAACAAAATGATCTACCCATCAAAGAACATTGATTTTGAAAGGCCAGTTAAATCAATTAATTTAATACAATTTGAGAGTCTTTCTTAAAAAGTAAGACTGTGTCGGAAATGGAGCCATCAGAGCAAAAGAGTGATTCATTTAGCAATTTGCATTAGTTTATAATTTATTTTCTGTTCTCTTTTATGTAAATGTATTTGAATTTGAGTTGGTATCCAGAGAGGGTTTGCTAGATTTAGTTAAGTTTCTATTTTGAGCGAAATGTTTCATCTTTTCATGTTATTGAATTTCTGTTTTAGCATTTTGATGGTCAGGGCCAATCTGAATGTGTGCAAATATTTTATCTGTCAAATAACTCAAAAGAGAACCTCAAGTACACATTGGAGAGATTATGATGTTCATAATTTATATTATTAATAGGCATGAGTTTCATTAATATTGTTATAATTCTGTCATATACTACACACTGCAGTTCATTTGGGAATCAGAGGTTTTAGATTCAAGGGGTCTTCCACATGTCAGACATAGTTTACACTTTTGTTCATTTTACAAAATGTTTTTTATCATGCCCAATTTGACCTGTTTGTATAGATTGATAGATAGATAGATAGATAGATAGAAAAGGGAGAGACAGAGAGCACAAGGTCTAGTGATATAAATACAGACAAAGATAAAAGAGAGAGAAAAAGGAAAACATCAGTGCACTTCTGTAGCACCATGGCAACATGTAAGGCTGTGCTTAGAGTGTACGAGCGCAGACTCCAGGGCTCTTAGAGCTCTGCACCACCTAAACAGTGCATACCGTAATTCCCCTAAGCACTGCACATGGCAAAAGCATTGAACACGAACTGCTGGTCTGCAGAGAGAGAAACTTTTTTACCATAATGCTACTAAGTGATGTGCCTTGAAAAGTATCACACACGACGGAACAAATAAAACAATGAATGAACCAAACGAACAAACAAATGACCGCGGCTCTTATTGAGTGCTCGGCCCGATCACGAATAAAGAGGAACTAATTGTTCTAGCATTTACATTTAGACTGACCTTTCAACTTTTTCAAAAACGTTTAAAATGTTTTGAATTGTTTTGAAAACATTTTAAAAGCTGCATCTCAATGAACATCAACAATGACCTTTAGGTAAACTGATTCCCACCACCACCTCACTTGACTTGGGGACAGGATTCAGTTATAAATTGAAGTTATACATCGAATAAATTACAAGAAACTCTTGAAAACAGTGATGAACTAATTCGAGGACACACGACAATCAGTTTGAACATTTCTTCTTCATATTTTAAGAAAATTGGAGGGAGAAAATAACGTAAAAAAATATTTAATTTTTTTTAAATATCATTTCAGAGAATGGTTGTAAACTATAACCTAATGAACTTCAGTGTAGGTCCTACACTTTAGTTAATTATAAATATATATTGTTTGGCAGGCCAGATGTAATAACCAGTAAAGGAAGTTTGTTATGGTAATAGACCTGCTGCCATGTTGAATTAATTGTACTCAGTAATATATTGTTTTTTAATCAAATTCCTTATGGAGAGATCAACCCCTTTCCCACTGAGCTTTGAGCTCAGTAGTGGGCAACTTGATGACTTTCCATCTTGCTTTGGGTTCAGGCTGCCACCAGTGGTCAAGCTATAGCCAGCCTAGAAAAATACAATGACTGCAGCATAATTACAGTATGTGTTGAGTTTTAATCAGAAAAAAATAGCAATGCCTGTGTGTTTGTGCCAAGTTAGGGATCATCAATAAAACAGTAACACTACTACCTGGAGGAAGCTGAACCCAGTGCTGTAGGTCTTACAGAGGATGAAAATAGAACCACTGGGCTCATGCACACCAATTGTGATTTGGACAAAATGGAGTAAATATGTAATGACAGTGTGCTTGTGCACATAATGGTACATTGACTACCTATACTGCACTGTCTTGTAGTTAGCTGCCTCCAATGGCCGCCAGCCATACAGCCACAATCTTTGGGTCTCAGTCTGATCATGCTGTCACTTTGTTTAAGTCTGTATGTGCACACAATCAATATCACACATAGAAATCCACAAGGCAGATCTGACTGCTACATGCAACTGACCAATCTATAGTAAGCGAGATAGGGAGGGGAGACACTTTTTAGATTACTCTTCCCCCTGTGCCGTGTGCAGCACCTTCATCCCTATGCATCTAGTGCTCTCTCTCTCACTTCCCTTCATCAATGACACAGATCAAATTTTTTTTTTTTATATCAAGCCATTTGAATTATTTTGTTTAATATGCCAATTTGCATATGAAAATATTTGCTACACTGATTGAGAGGAAAGAGAGGGAAAGCTTGTCGACAGGTCCTCCTTGTTCTCCCGTTGGCTCACCCTGGATCCCAGAAGACTGGACAGTGTCTGTCCAGTGAGCTGAAAGCCTGTGTGTACGCTATAGAGAGACAGACTCCGCTAACAGGCCCTCCTGCTCTACGCTCACTCTAAGTACTGTGTATAGGAAGCACTGTGATCAGACCTCTGCATAAGACAAGCAATTAGTGCAAATGTACGTGCATTGGCATCAGCTGTGCCAATTTGTTGCCAAATACTTTAGGAGTCAACACATTACCACAAAGTGGTAATTGCCAGGATGACTTCTGTTTAGAAATTTACTCATTGAAATTCACTGTTCCACTGCTATGATTTAAATAGCGTTAGTATTACAGAGGAACCAAATTAAAGATGATATAAGGGTCAGTCAGGAAGTCACTATCCATGATTGTACAGTGTAGCTGTTAAGAAGCTCTTGTACATAAAATATGAATTTAATAATATATAATAATGTAAATAATGTAAAGTGACACCAAAAGTTTATTAATACCGTATGCATGCTTCAAAGTAAACCATTTCTTAGACAGAATGCTTAACTGTCATTGTCAACCTTTTGACTCACTTATTTTACTAGCGAAATGGCTTGATGTGTACGGGTGAGGGAAATAAAAATGATAGGAAAGGAAGTATATATTCATGAGCATATTAAATAACTGAAAAGGTTTTGGGATGAATCTGCTTCTGCCAATTCAATTAAACTTGGCCCAGTTTCTAGAGAACCTCTTCAAGAAACAAAACCAACTGCATGAAATTACTTAACATTAACTATAGACCCATTCCAACTACACTCTTTATATTGAGTGTCAATTTAACTATACATCTTATAGTGCAAATACGAAATCTGTTTTAAGATGCCCCTGATCTTTGACAGACTTTGAAAAAGTTGAGTTAAAATGGTGCCTTCTAACACAATTATATTACAGGGATTTTTACATTATTGCAGTTACTGTGCCCAGCAGTAGCTGGGTGCCTTGGATGGAGGTAATCTGATAATCTTGTTAGCACTTATTTACAGTAGAGTAGATGGAGTATTTCACAGCAATCTGAGGGTAGGACTGGGGAGTGAGATGTCACAGATTCAGGGTGAGATTAACACACTAATCTACTCATCTGGTGTTTAAGCGCTGTGATAATACTGCATGGTGCGTATGTGTGTGTGTGCGTGTGTGTGTCTGTGTGTGTGTGTGTGTGTGTTTGGTAGAGAAATGCTCTAAAAAATGACTGAGTGGGAAGTAGACAGAAGAGAGTGGGGTTGAGGCATTAGCCTGCTGCATCAAAAGAGCAGCTTAAAGATGTGGTCAGCTGTGCAGCCAGACTGCCGATGTGAGCATTAACTTTATTGAGGATTAAAAATGCAATGAGCCTAAT
>OMLI01087124.1:0-20581 GCA_900302605.1 Rondeletia loricata
TACAAAATCAATTATCCACGTTTGAATACGCTTGAATATGCATGTACACACACACTTATGTACACGCTCATGCACACGCAAATACACACACACACACACACACACACACACACACACACACACACACACACACACACACACTTCTCAATCCAAGATCAACTGGTAGGCTTTAGCAGATAATTTAATTTAATTCATATATTGTGGTTTGAGGCAATATTAATCAGAGAAATGTGAATTCATTGTGTGTGTGTGTGTGTGTGTGTGTGTGTGTGTGTGAGTGAGTGTGTGTTGGGTTGGGGGTATGCGTGTGGAGGGGAGGGGGCCTGACATTTAACCCCACTCCAGGTGCATGTGGTTTCTCACAAATGCCAAGAGGTCACATGATCTAAAGCTGACAAAGGCAATGAGGGGTTGAGGCAAGTTCCTCTCTCCTCCCTCTCACTCACTTCCAACCTCTTCTAAGTTCTCTCTCTTTCTCTCTCCCCCTCTCTCTCTCTCAAAATGGGGCATAGTACTCAAGAACACAACAACAGCCCGCAGCCATACCTGTGACTCCTCCTGTTGTGCTTTTGTGTGTGTGTGTGTGTGTGTGTGTTTGTGTGTATGCATGCACTTGAGGGTTCTGAAGATAAAGAACACCTGCACTGATCTGAGTCCCATGTGGGGATGATAAGCCTGCTCTGTGGCACCAGTACAATCTCCAGGTGTTCTACAAATCTGTAGGTCTGTTCAGCAGCCCACCACCCAGCAGCACATTCTCCAAACAGCCAGCTGAGGGAAAGTGTTCCTACGTACTGGGGCCGAATTGCTCTTTCCCCTGCCAGGTTTTCCACAGCACCAGTCATTCAGCAGGGGTGTGCCATCTATTTCCCAAGAAGCCAACTTTCACCCCCCCCCTCCCCCATCTTTTTTCTGTCCCACTACTGAGAAGAAACATTTAATAAGCCAAACAGCACAATGAATCAATTAAAAAGTAAGCCATCTGTAATGTGACTGCTGGACAGAGAAATGTATCATTAGGAGTCTTTTAAAATAAAACTCCACTCCCCTCCCTCATTGTCATTTTAAATGATCTGGCTTGACTAAAAAGGCAGCCTCAACACAAAGGCGAATCTTTCAGATCATTGAGCCAGTGACAGACACACATACATGTGTGGCACACACTCATGCATGCAACAACCACACACACACTTTCATAAAGATAACATAATATTATTACAAATGCTGAATGAAAGTCAAAAGAATAAACCAGAACAAAATGTGAGTTGGAACAACTTATTATGCCTACACTTTCGTTGTCCAAGTTGCTTTGCCATCTGGGACCTCGTGTAACAGCGGAGTTACATGGCCCATCTCCAGGGCAGTTATTCTGAGCTTGGCCTCAACCAGGAGCCCAGTGAGGAGGGAAACTTGTGTGTCATCAGGAGTAGGGCTCCTTGAATACACACAAATAAGATTGCAGTCCGGAATGCCTAGTCTTCTTGCCTCTCATCAGGTCTCTACCTCTTGCTCTTTTTCTCTCTCTCTCCAAGTCTCATTCTGTCCTTTTCATCCAAAGAGGTGCTCTTTAAGCCGGTGGGGGCAAAAACGACCAATACTGTGCATGTGTGTGTGTGTGTGTGAGTGAGAGAGAGAGAGCGAGAGAGAGAGAGAGGCTGTAATTGGTGGCTATGTGTTGCCTTGTGTTTACTAAATGTCTGCCTGCTGGTTGGTCAGAGACGTGGCTGCTGCCTTCATGGTTGTGACCTGCTTAAAACTGTCCCAGTCTAAAACTCAAATCGGCTCTTCTCACACTGTCAATCAAGATTCATATTTAGAGGGGGACACAGATAATAAACTTTGTAGCCACTTTGCAGACAGATGTAGGCCTCTTTGTGTGCGTGTGTGTGTTGGTGCGCGCACGTACGTGCATACTTACTCTTACCCAACGTCACTGCTAATCATAGAAGTATTAATAATGCCATACTTTATTGATCATTGCAGGCATTTCATTTTATGCTTGTCCCCTCTCATTGAGAGGTTAGAGGTCAAGGTCAGCTACAGAGCAGCACCTCTGGAGCTGGTAGTGATTTAGTGTTTTGCTCAAGGACACTTCAGCAGGTCGGATGTCTGCCGACATGGGGGCTTGAGCCTGGTTCCTCTAGTTGAGGGGTGGTCTGCCTACTCACTACGCCACACTGCCACCCCAAATTACTTATGACACTTGAGCTGAAGATAAGCACGAATGTACACAGGCACACATCCACATCTATTACCTCTACCACATATCTAGCACATCAACTGCTCCTCTACTGTATGGAACACCAGCACTTACTCCAGCAGCCATTATTGTGTTAATCACACTAGAGGGCAGTGGTTGAGTGTGGAACAAATGAGTAAGCTCTACTTTGTTCATAAATGTTTGGTTTAGTGATCATATATAATTATGGACAGCGGTTTCATTGAGAACTTTTGAAAAGAAATAGACACATATTTAGATTAAAGCTAGGTTCTTAACGGTCTCTAGCCTTACCTTGGTGGGCTAATGTTGAGCGAAGCATACCACTTTTGGACCAGATCTTGATCTGCCCATCCTCTCCAGCTAAAAAAGTACAGAAACACACAAAATGGACTTCAGGTTATAAAGCAGTAAATACGTGTCTAATCCACAAAATTCCAAATTTTTATTCAAATGTATACATAGATGAGTAAATTAGTAGTAGATAAGTACAGATGAAGATATACAGAGACTGTGTGTGTGTGTGTATGTGTGTGTGTGTGTGTCCCTGTCATCTTTACCTGTGATCAGAGCAGTCCCATCGTAGTTCCATCTCCCAGCCAGAACAGCTCCTTTGTGTGCCTCCACACTCTTCTCAATGCGCCCCATCTTGGACACCAGGTGGAACTTCCCTGCACAGCGACAAAAGAAAGCTCGCTATTAGGCAAGTCCATGCTCTAGGCCTGGGTTGGGGTGGTGGTTACGGTCAATCATTCATGAACAGCAGTGTCTGTTGTAATTCACTGGGTACTAAGTGGATGCTGACTGATATACTGGCTACAGAGACCACACTTTTTTAAGTCTGAGAGATTCAGGTCCATAGGTGAAGCAGAGGGGCCAAATAAATACAAGCATGCAATCCAAAACACCAGTAAGGAGATAATTTTTGCTAAGGCTTAAAAAATATAATCTAACACTATAAATACATGTAAAAGATTAATAATTATGAATCCCCTAAGGTACAATTAGCCACAAAGCCATATTTTCTTCTCCTAGCTAAATTACAAATTTCTTCTAACACAAATCGGAAGAGTGAAAGCAAAGAGCCTTCTGTTGCTTGAATGAAAGCTGCTAGACATGAAGAGCGATCAGGCATGGAGACAGTTATTGAAGACACTAGCCAACCATATACTTTGTGGTAGTGCATATTAAAAAATTCAAAATGTTCTATGTAATTTCTGGTTGCCTAAAGCTTCAAATCAGCATGCTGCTGCTCTCTCCCATTTCTAAATTTGGACGTCTCAACAAAAGTGAATGTCACCGATCCAGGAAAGCAGGTAGTGAGTATAACAACCATGTCTGGCTGTATTAAAGGACACTTTAGAATGAAAATAGGCTTTTAAAAATGTAATTTCTATTACATATGCAGCCATTAAAGACCGACTCTCTCTAATGTAAGCAAGCATGTGTTTGCACTTAGGTAGGTAGACTTAATCTACCAATCACTCATTTATGTAGCACAACTTTTTGGTGTATTGCTTTTGTGTGCTGATTTGTTTATTTGCTTGTTATTTGGCAGATGTTTGCTTATCAAATTAATATATGAAAAAGTTTTCCTTTTTTAAAAAACTTCTGTTTAAAGATGTTTTGTTTAGGATTTTCTTGTTACTACATCGCTGTGAAATTAGTTGTGATGACACATTCTAACGCAACCAACAAAAAAAGAGAGAGACAGACTGTACGAACAGTAACCCTAATGATATGCTTCATGCTTTCATTTGGTCCAGTTTGGGACATTTCTAGTTCCATTCCACACAAAATCCCTTCCAATGGACTGGCAAATTACGCATCATACGCAGCAGGGGAAATAATTAAATACACCTACATAATGAAGTAGACTTATTAATAAGAGAAAGACAATTTTAAAAGTATTATTGCATCCAGGTGTTCAATATTTACCTTTGGGAGCAGAGGCAGAAAATTGGATTGAACAGATTTACACCAAACCTTATTTTTCATTCTATGTTTCTAATTTAAAGAATAAATAAAAACAGTCAAACTGCATATGCACTATATGTCTGTCAATACAGGGAACCGAACACAGATTTAATATGCTGGTCCAGAGAAGGGGAGGCCCACTAATCAAATGAGGTTAGGGAAAGCCACAAAGTCACTATAGATTCCTCCCACCCAATAAAACTATACTTCTGTGGTTGATTGCTTTCTGTTTAACGATCCCATATCTATATGAAAATGTTAAACAACTGGCACAGAAACCAGAAAAATTTGCAACTACAATTTCCAGTGGATACTGATATCAATAGGAATATTTTTTGTGCAATTGTCCTGGTTTTGTCTCTCAACAAGAGAAAACAAAAACTTATTTTGTAACTACAGCAAAATAAGGGCGATACTGATATTTGTGTAACTATAACAAGGCACGAAGCAGTAGAAAGTTGCAAAAGTGAATGGTAACAGAGTTTTCACTACTCCCTGGTGTGCCAGGGGAAATTGCTGCTTCAGTTTGTGGGTGTGTTTATGCAACCCTACACTGCCATTAGTGTTGTGACCACACGTCGCCTGCCATCACAGTACATCCACATTCTGTGTTTATATCTGATATAGGACCAAGAGCCACTACAGGTCACACAGACACACTTCACACAGACTATGTTGCCAAGTGTAATATTACTGTAATACATTACTGCAAAACCAAAATCCACTTTTTGTGATTTGATAGCAGTGAACGCTTAATGAAGACTAGAGCAGAGACTGAATCATTCTGTACTGTGATGCATGAGTCCTTTTCCTCAAGGTGTTGGGTACCGTGAAAATCAACATTATTTCTCTCAAGATCATTCCTGTTCATAACAAGATAATTTGGAACAAAGTAAATATAATTTTATTGTACAAATACCCAACCGGTATGATCTAACAAAATGATGATTTCCATTAAATATGAAAAGCGGCTCCTGAGTTGTTGACTCATTGTGCTTATGATAAAGTAAAACAGTGTTGTCCTAATCTGTATCAATACCAGGCTGAGGTTCCCAGAAAATCTGATGGCATTAAGCAGTTCTTATGTTTTGCTAACATATGGTAATTTCTCCTCTATATCAACAAAGTGTGTTGTTATTTCCTTGCCTAAATATGACTGAATAACAATCACTGATCCTTGTCTTGTGGCTGTTCACTGAGTGAACACGTTGTGAAACAAAGCTATGAACTACTGTAGCTATGAATGACCTCAGAAACCAAGCCCTGCAGCCCACTGGCCAGTTGGAGATTTTGGAGACTTGCCATCAGTGCTGGTGAGGACAAAGATCTCGGCCTGGGTCTGCTTCTTGCCACCCACAGTTTTGGGGACCCAGTGTAGGTCGATGGGGTAGATGTCCTCTTGCAGTTTGACAACCAGACTGGTCTCACTGGTCAGCAGGTTCCACTTCAGGATCTGGTGGTCCTCACTGCATGAGTACAACTCATCTGCTGTGGTCCAGCCCACACAGCTCACAAGTTCCTTATGTGGACTAGTGTTAAGGAAAACATGGATAAAGGTAGATTATGTCCTTAGTTATGTGTGTGTGGGGGTTACCGCAATGTCTTCTGCAATGAACATAATATGGTCATCTGAAACATGGATAAACTGATTCCATTTAATCTGATATGGTACAGGTCAAGCCTAACAATAAAAAGTAACCAATCAATACTAGTACTAATAAAGATTGTACTACATGTTACATATTTGGGCAGTAAAGAGTCACAAATAAGGACATAATGAGAGCATAAAAAAGGATATGTTTGGCTTCCTTTAGCAGCGATGTTTTGAATCTCATGTTGGATGGTTGTTGCTGTTGACGATCCCTGAATGAACATGAAAATAGTCACTTAGTGACAGTAACCCTGCCACAAAGTCCCCTTTGTCAAACTAATATCGCTTAGCTAGACAAAGGAACGATATAGAAGACTACAAGCATGAAAATGTTAAATGCAGCTCGCAGGCTCAGTGGCTGTTGGCATGTCGTGGCTGTAAACTGTAAGCGTCTGTCGTTGCTACGGTACCTGGCACTGTGTTGCTAACGTGAGTCCTCAGTTGTCCCCGAGACACACTTGCTTGTACTCTGAAGGCTAACGTTAACTTGCTTTTCTGGATAAAACGGACATCGCTCTATCGGTGAAGACTTCAATGCACGGCAACCAGCAGTGCATGGATGTTATTGCTCCATCGAAACAGTGAATACCGCAAAGAGCAGACCTACCCATCATCCATTTATTGCTAACATAATCTGAGCTAACGTTAGCCAACAACAGGAAGGAGCAATCTGAGTACTTGCTACCTTAGTTGTCGCGAGAGTTGTAGGTTCCACTTCCTTGGCAACGGATATTTTAAACTATTAAGTACACATATATATGTGTTACATATGTGTATTTAATGGAACTAATTAAAAGCAATACAAAATAACGTTAATCGTTAATCCATTAAGCAATATTTTTCATGACATGTAAACTACTAGTGGGCGGGCCTCAGTTCTACTGTAACTAGGCAACCGTTTGAACACGTAGAAACAACATTCTGCTTTGAATATGACAATTATCATCATGAATATCATTTAACAACTTGACGGGGAAGTATATTTGCAGCTGCATTTTACCGTCAAGGTATTTTGATCGTTGGATTATATCGTGTATGAAGCGAGACACATTTGGCGTCGTCCCCTTTTTTGAATTTCATGTCCCCCCCCTTGCCCTTTTGAACGTTCCATGGTGCCTTGCGTCAGTTTGTAACGAATTTGGTTCGACAGCACAGTTTAGGCGCCATTTACAAGTGAGGGGTTTTCAGGTCGGAGGACAACTTGAAATGACACGGGGTTGAATTCTGTGGACTTTATTTACCAACGCTTGGATTAACGAAGACTTTATAAAAAATCGTGATACAGTGGAGAAATAAAGACTCATCACCAACCGTGCGCATAGTACGAAAGGTAAATAGCAACATTTGAGCGAACACTAAACATTGGGTTCCGTCTATTTGCTGAACTTGTTAGTTCGAAACCAGTTAACGACAGACACGTTGAGTTTTAACATTATGGTAGAAACACATCGTTTTTAACATTACAAACATTCCGAAAGACTGATCATCACTTATTTTCACATTTAGCAACATTGTACACAACACTTGAAAGCAAAACGCAACTTCTGACAATTTTCACTAATAGCAGATGGCCACTCAACGTTTAGCTGCAGTGTGATATAACTTTGGTTGGTTTGTCAAATGTTAAGTTAACCGTCCCGTCAAATTCAGATAATGTAAATTGTATCATTACTAATGTTGGTTTACAGGTTCACAACGCAGATACGTTGGCTAGCTAGCTAGCCATTTCGTTAGCCTTAGCCTGCCTTATCTAACGTTGGATACGTACAGCAGTTAACGTTAGCTAGTGACAGTCGATGTCACCGCGAACGGAACCTAGTAACGTAACGCGTCTAAGTTAACGTTACTTGTTAGCTTACCTGGTGACCAAGCTAGCGTTAGCAATTTGCTTGTTTGTCTAACGTAACGCTAGGCAAATGTATTTAGTGTAACGTTACAACTGCTACTTAACTTAGCTTTCTAGGTAGCGAGTTAGGCTCAGAATTAGCCCCGTCTACCCCAAACACACATACAAACACACAAGTTGAGAGGAATAAAGTGAACTTGTCAGATTTAGACCTCGCTCAGGCTAACGTTATGTCTTTACCACTGACTTGGCACCCTGGCTAGCTGTGTCTATTCAACACTGGTCATCTAGGTTGGGATACAACCCCAGCTACGGGGAAATATTTTATTTGCATGTTAACTGGATTAGTTTGCCAGCAGACGTTACGTTAACCTTATTTTCCTGTTTTTACTAAAACACCAAGGGTTATCAGCCTCGCAGCTTTATGGAGTGTACAGCAATTGCCTTCTCCAAATGCAGCAGGGAACTAAACCGACTCTGTTATAGAAGTCCATAATTATTTTTTTTACATTGGATTGAGGAAAGTAAATCATCATCACGTAGATTGGCTACTTGATCATTACCATCTCATCTGTCAGACAGAACCATTCTTTGATACCTGATCGGGTCATCATCACCTATAATCTAAATCACGTTGTAACTTGACCTGTTATTGTAACCAGTTATGATGGGGAAAATACGTAAATTGGATGAACGGCAGTGAGATCTGACCAGGGGCAATGATTCAAACTTGACAACAGGGTAGCTCCGTGTGACCGTCTACAGTGGCGTTGCGAGATTGACAGGCGCAAAAACCACTCATGGATATTCCTTTTTACCAATGACCCCTTCAGACTTCAAATCATGCCATCTAAAACTGCAAAGAGCTCAACTGCCTCCGCCAAGTCAAGAGGGAAAGGGTCGCAGCCTCAGGATGACTCCGAAGACGAGCTGGACGTACCCCCTAAAGAAACCAACTCCAATGGCCAAGAGGAGGCACCGTCGACAACTGGCAAGTAACAAAGGGTGTTTTGGTGTCTGAATCTAAATAAGTTGTGTTCACTCAATGGCGATGCGTGTCGTTGATGGAAAGGCTGTATTGGTTTGGGCCAATTGGCACAGCTCGGATAGTTTTTTCTTCCTGAATTCACAACACGTAGTTAGATTGCCTAATATTTTCTTTCTAGAGAGCCAGTCATCAATAAATGTCTCTTATGATTTTTGAGATGATTATGATGGCGTCGAGTGTGTTTATGTCCCGGATCTTTTCAACGAACAAGGTAATTTATTTCGGATAATGAAGTGTTTTATGTACTAGATCAAAAGGGTATTTGACCTAATTTTTTCTAACTTGGAATGAAATAATTTGTCAGCGGAGCTTAAGATGTACATAGGCATTAATTGATGTTTGCCTTCTTTAGAATATGTGCTAATGTTTGACTGGGTGTATGGCTGCTAGAAAATTATTTACACAAATCGGCCACATAGCTTGTTTATGCTCATGTGAGCACAATAGATTTCAGTCGTTATGTCTTGGTGTGATGGCAGCATAACCGGTTATACATTATTCAAAATTATCACAAAGCAAGAATTGGAGTTGGTACGTTTTAAGTATCATTTGAACATGACTGAAATGTTGAAGCCGATGATCGAAATTTGCCGTGTATTATGTATCATCGACGCAATGAATGTAGCGCATCTACCCTATGTATCGACGCTCGTGGAGAGCGTTTTGTATAATGATATGGGTTCGTTCGTAAACGGCCAAGATCTTTATTTTTTTGGTTGGCTCTTGTTTTAAGAACAAAGAAATAATGCCTGTCAACTTTGTCGGGAGTCGTTGTTCCTCTTCTGTGTCCAACTCACTGCCTGTGTTTTGTTTGTTTGTTTTTGCTCCTCCACCCCTCCCCCATACACCACTGTCCCCACCTGAAACGAATCGCACCGAGGAATAAAAGTTATACTTTGTGTGCCACAGATCTGTCTCACGGGGAGGGTGCCGAGGCGGCTGATAATCGAAGTTTGGAGGAGATTCTCGGTAGCATCCCTCCACCCCCGCCCCCAGCAATGACCAATGAACCGGGCGCTCCTCGCTTGATGATAACACATTTAGTTAATCGGAACTTTAAATCTTATGCAGGCGAGCAGATTCTGGGGCCTTTCCACAAGGTACGACAAAACATGGTTACATATGTATGCCCTGCTTGGGAAATACTTTGTTGAGGTTTCTTCATTCAGTTGACTGATTTACCCTTATTTGTAGTATTTCTAATATATATTTTGTTTGGCTTTCATTTTATGCCAGTGTAAACATGTTGCCTTATGTAGTGGTAGACACACTTGTACAATAACGTAATTATTTGTTTTTATACACAATAACATTTAATGGATACACTTTTTTTTCTGAATTGAAAAAGTCACACTCCTCCATTTTGATTTAGTGTGTGTATCTCACTAGGGGTGGTGATCTAGTCATATACTGACATTTTCCTTCAAGTTTGACTTTCTTTAAACTATTCCTTCCAAATTTTTCTCAGTTTTCGTCATTGCTTTGCAAATACAGGTGCATGAAAATATAGCTTTAACTACACCCATTCACTCAGTAGACATTCACCATCACTATCTTACTGTCCTAGAATTTTCCTTTATAGCTTTTTATATTGTGACATGTATTTGGATTCAGCATATTTTTATAGTATTTAATTTAATTGTTTTTTTCCTCTCCAGCGATTTTCCTGCATCATTGGTCCAAATGGGAGTGGGAAGTCCAATGTGATAGATTCAATGCTCTTTGTATTTGGATACAGAGCCCAAAAGATCAGATCGAAAAAGCTCTCTGTGCTGATTCACAGCTCTGATAAACACAAAGATGTGCAAAGCTGCACTGTGGAGGTGCATTTTCAAAAGATTATTGATAAGGTATATCTCTCTTTCTCTCTCTCTCTCTCTCACTCACACACACACACACACACACACTCACTCACTCACTTTGGCCTCACCCAAAGTAATCAATATACAACTCTAATTGAGAAGACTGATTGGAAGTATTTTCAAGTGTTCAAATATTGTTTGTTATATTTTAAATATTTTTCTCTACATTCACAAGTTAATGTAGCTGCTCTTGTCAATATTACCACACCAGTGACTAAACACAGACTCAAAACAGCCATGAAAGTCAAAACTAACACCCACATATGCCATAGTTAATTCATAATTTTGCTAGAATTAATGCCCTATTTTTAAAACATTTTTTTGAATGGGTCATTGACTCACTAGGGTCTACTTATTTGTTTGTATTGTAAAATGTTAGTCATATGGGTGTTTGTATTAAGAGTTTAAATTAGCCTTTTCCATTAGAACATAAAATGCTATGTAAACTGACTGAGTTTAAAGCGTTACAGTTAAACATGTTTTTATATTTGATCTGCCACAGGTGGTGTGAGTAAGGTGATTGTCTACATCAGTGTTTATAAGTATATAAGCCATGCTGTTTTACCCATAATTTCAGAGTATATAAAAAGCAAGTTGTTTAATTGATGGCATAGGCCTGTGAGCTCAGCCTGCATTACAGCCTGTCAATTTTGAAACTTAACAGAATGTTTTGAAGAATTGGTGTACACAACTTAAATTGTGAGGCCAGTCCTTAAAATTAAGAAAAGTGTAATAGGCACATAACCCATATTCTGGCATTGCATATATAATCTGATTAGTTTATCTAAACGTGTTTATTTTTTTATTTTATTTTTTAAATACACTCCCAACAGTGATATGCTATATCTACATGTCAGTGCAACTGGCCTAGATCTGTTGTGTACTTTTTAATGAAGACCTCACTCAATTGTTCTTAATGTGGGATGTTTTTCTTGTCATATGATCCCCCTCATTGGATTTGTCAATATTACGAGTGTAGGCATTTGATGTGTGGAGCTGCTAGAGTTTGTCCTGGACCGTTCTGATCTGAGCTGCTCTGTGTGTCTTCTGCCCCTCCCCCCTCTGAGCCAGGAAGGAGATGACTACGAAGTCATCCCCAACAGCAAGTTCTATGTTTCCAGGACTGCCAACAAAGACAACTCCTCAGTCTACCATATCAATGGCAAGAAAGCCACATTCAAAGATGTGGGGGCTCTACTCCGAAGCCATGGTATTGACTTAGACCACAACAGATTCCTGATCTTACAGGTAATTGTTATATTTTCATGTAATTTCCTTCTCCACTTTTGACTTTGCTTTTTTATCCCTGCTGTGACCATCCCATTCTGTCAAAGCTTTCCTGCTCAGCGTTCTCGGCCCATTTCCCAGCCCTCTTTGATTCAAATGTTTCATGGCTACCCCAAAGCCATGCCTGTCTGTGGGAATAACCTGTTGCACTGGAATTGGAAAGGAGAGGATATGCCCTCTGCCAGCCCTTAGACTGCTATAGCAGCGCATCATGGTTTGAAACAATGTGGAAAAGGTGCGAACCATTATTTGCTGCTTTAGAATTTTAAGGGAAAAAATGCATTTTTACCCATACAAGGACCTGGATGTGGGTGGCTGTAGTTGAACAGCTAACATAGATTTTGCAGTGGGGTGCTTGGTGGTATGTTTGACCCACCAGTGGGGACAGGTTGGACCTCCCTTCCCCTCCCTCTCCCATGTACCTGCCACGCTTTAGCAGCACGTAAATATTGGCGTGTGAGAATAAACCCCAACCCCAATATTAGCAGTGCTGCTTCAGTGTGGCCGGATCAAACCCTCCATTATCATGGCTTTAATATTGTTTTACTATTTCGTTTGTTTTTTCTCCACTGTGAATGTAATGCAGTTCTGTATATTTCTTCGTTTTATTTCTTGCTAGATTTTTTTTTCCCTTTTCTTTTTTTGTTCAAAATTTAGCATTGCGTTAGACTGTTTGAACCAGTTCACTGGTTACACCGTTACCCCTTTTGATTGTATTAGGCTACTTGTGTGACCTACCCATTATTACTGATTAACTTAAGGCTTATGGGGCGATGAGTCATCTCAGAGTAGAATGAAATGGCTAATCAAATCTTTGTTGTCCCAAAAGTTTTTTTGTTTTGTTTTATAGTGTGTGGTATAGTTAGGTGAACACTCAGTTTCTGCCCTGCATTGTGGTTTTGTGGTTGGTCGGTTGATTACATGTGTCCTGCTTGACTTTTTGTGTGTGAGCCTGTCCATTCTCACTCTCCTTGGATGTTAGGAGATTTTGAGCTCTCTGTCTATGACATGACTGTAGTGACTATGGCAAGAGGCTTTAGCTTGTTATCCAAGGTCACTTTTCCAGGCCTCTGGCTAAGGGGAAGCTGTCTATTTTGTGCACTGGTCAGAGCAGAGGATGATGTGGGACAGGGATGGGAAATGAGTGAAGATTTTTACTTTTGCCTGTGTATGTGGATCTAATGTCTTTTTAACTAGACATGTATTATTGTGTAGCAATTTTGTCATTCCATGCCAACCTATGTCTTAAAGAATAAATGTGAACACCTATTTAAACAAATATAATTAACTTTAGAGAGTTGTCCCTAAATTGTGGGCCAGGTATGTATGTACATGTACAATATCTGGAAACTAACCTGAGATGTGGCTACAAGAAGTAAAAATTTGCATGCTATTGAATGCTTTTGTTTTTCATTCACTCTTTTATTATTTATTATTATTATTTATGTATTATTTCATTGTTTTTTCGCACACATTCCATATAAAAAGTTATCTGATTGTGAGCTCAGTCATGGGTAGTGGATGTTGGTGGGGGTTGATGAGAAGGGGGTGCAGTTTTAACAGATGCAATTAATCTGGGTTGAGGTGATATGTGGTTATTACAACATGAATATTTCTGTTAAATTTGTTCTTAGGCATATTTAACTTATGTCTGATACTCTAATTTCTAATTTGTTTGCCAGATTGAATAACATTTATTCATTTATTGAAGGATGAGGAGTTATGAAGTATTTTAATTGAACACCCTCTGTTATTTATGCATTTATTTATCTGTTTATTCGGCCAAATGTTATACAGGGTATTATCCTACCTTCCTCTGAGTGTTAAATCCACTGTGTACTCTTAAGTGCCCTCCAAATCTTAATTTTGGTGTGGTGTACATGACTGTATGACCATCTACTGAGTTGTGTGGTAGCGCAGCATTATTGAAAGAGTATGCGAGGGACTGAACTTTTGTTTACATGTTTTTTAATTTAATTTAATTTATTTATGTTTTTAGAAATTATACATTTAAAGATTTTAAATTTTTTTATTTAGACATTTTAGTGCCATAGTTTCTGTTTACACGTGTGTGTGTGTGTGTGTGTGTGTGTGTGTGTCTGTCTGTCTGTCTGTCTGTCTGTGTCTGTGTGTTGTTCTGTCCTCCACACAGGGTGAGGTGGAGCAGATAGCCATGATGAAGCCCAAGGGTCAGACAGAGCATGATGAGGGCATGCTGGAGTACCTGGAGGACATTATTGGCTCCTGCCGCCTCAAGGAGCCCATCCAGACCCTGGGCCGCCGCGTTGAACTGCTCAATGAGCAGAGGGGAGAGAAGGTGATAGACACTGCTTTTAACGTATCGTGCTCTCATATATTGATGACTTCACCAACTACTCTTCCTTTATCCTGTTTCCATCACTCGATGTACTGCTTTACTTGTCTAAATTAGAAGTTCAGGTTTGAGAGGTGTGTGTGTGTGTGTTTGGATACTTCAGTATTTAGCTTCAGGGGTTTTGATGCATGTATCTGGGATGTAAGATAATACAACTTGATAGAGTTGTATTAGTGTGAAATCTGCAAGGTAAGTGGTGACTTGGCTGGACAAACTGCCTGACATGACACCTGGCTCTCCATACAAACCAGTGAAAAATCTCCATCCTGCACATTTCGTGCACACACACCACCAAAGATGGCTGTATGCTGACAAATTATCACGATCATCTGTTACTTTACAAAAAATTTTGAGCAATTGCATTGCAGTCAGCAATTTGTACTACACAAATAAGAACAGGATTCTTGAGTGATATTTTTAGAACCGAATGTATTTGATTATAGCCTTTATCACAAATGTTTATGTTGTGGCATCAGCATGAAGGAGAGGTTAGACTGATGTTTAACGGCTTTTTTGCTTTTATATTTATATATATATTGTTTTTAATTTTTTTACAAGTGGGTTGTAGAGGAAGTTGTTGGTGGTCAGTGAGGAACAGATGTTTGATTTGCAATAGATGTGCTTCTTTGGTCTGCTCAACCAACTCTTATTTGTCATTTTGCTGCAAATGGGTTTATGCTCTTTTGGATGGCTCACTAACATTTTAGGGAGATGGATAGGAATGTGTCAGTTCCGTCTCAATTACATAAAGCTGTTGTTCTAAACATGGCACTTTTGCGTACAACTTTGTATTCTTAAAAAATATATTTCAAGTGTGATGTCACTAGATATTAAGTATTACGATATTTTCACTGTCCCAGCTGAACCGAGTGAAGCTAGTGGAAAAGGAGAAGAATGCTTTGGAGGGAGAAAAGAACAATGCTGTGGAGTTCCTCACCCTGGAGAATGACATCTTCAAACACAAGAGCCAGCTATGCCAGTATTATGTGTGAGTATACCAATACCCTCACACTGTTCTGCAATCAGCAAATTAAACAACAATCAGTCTATTTCCATTAAGTTCCTATTTGGAATCGACAGTAGCAAAGGAAGCAAAATGCAAATGCATTTTGTAATATTTGTTACAACTGGCCTTTCGCAGCCATCAATTGAATGAATGTGTGGTTTTCGTACTGTATTTTCAAACAATCAAAAGGGCAACATCATCCATTTCTGGTGGCTGACCCCTTATCTCTTTCTGTTATGTATAAATAAGTTACGTTTTATGTCTCATTGGTTTTTGCTGTGTCTCTTTGCCATTAGTCATGATCTGCAAAAGCGTGTGGTGGATAAAGAGGAGGAAAAGCAGAGGATCTTGGAGGACACTAAGGAACTCACCGAGAAAAATGCAAAGATCACAGAGGAGATGGAGAAAATGAACCAAGAGCTCAAAAATGTGGAGAAGTAGGGTCATTAAAAAATATATTTTTTCCCCAAAACCAATGTGATGTGTTCATTAGGTTGCACATTTTTGTGCTAATTACGTGGTGCCTCTCTAGCCCTGATAACCTTTATTTAGAGGCAGAATTCCATTTGTGGTCTGGAAAAGTATAGAATTGGGAATTGCACAAAAGTCTCCAAAAAGTATGAAAAAAAAAATATTGTTGTTCAGTCCCAATAAATATGACTACAAATCTAATGTTGTAGACGCATTGTTGAATAGTCTGACTGCTATGAGCATACATCATATTTAAAATTGACCAAAATCTTCCAAGTTCAAAAAAAGTGTGGAATTTTTAAATGGAAAATGTGTAGGAACCCTGTAGTGGCTGAGACTATGAAACATTCTCAATTGCTTGCTAAGTTTGTAGAAACAGGGCCCACTCACAAAAAGTGAAGCAGAAAAGCCTATGTATTTGTTACGTGTTTTCTTTTTCTGATTTGCATAGTTTATCTGATATTTCAGTCTTCTGTGATTGACTTTGGGTTTGGGCGAGTATAGCCAATATATGTGCTGTTCCTCCACCAGGAAACAGAACAAGCTGACCAAGTACATTGAGGCCCAGAAAGAGAAGTTCACCCAGCTGGACCTGCAGGACGTGGAAGTGCGTGAGAAGCTCAAACACTCTAAGAGCAAGACTAAGAAACTGCAGAAGCAGCTGGAGAAGGACAAAGAGAAGGTGTGTTAGTTGTTAAATTGGTGCATGCCACAATTACACGGTTCATTGATTTAATCGGACTTAGTATTTCTGTTTGCCACTCTGCAGTAGCTGTGATCGTTTCAATATATCATTTTGGGCATTCTCATAGTGTGCAAAGGTTTAGGTCATAGAAAGGTACTTCTAGTCTGTAAGTCAGGAGAGCATAATTGTGGCCAGTTTTTACGTAATTTACAGGATATACCCATAAACAAATACAATGTTGCACTGTGAGTCAAGACAAGCTAGCACCAGAGGTATGACACTTCAGTTTTATTCTGTTTATTTTGTCCCTTGGCCAAAAAAGAAACATGGGCACTAGAAATACAATTTCCCTCACTTATAGAAACACAAGGTCTGTTGTTCTGAGGCCTAGAGAAAAGGCATTTCTCAAGGCTTAACAGAATCCTGTATATATGTAATTGGTGTATTGCGTAATTAAATTAATTTTTACTTCCATCAGTGTCTCATATAAACTTTGCGATCAGATCATCACTTGCAGATTGAGCATTTTGGACCGTCTGGGTCGGTTTGCCTGGTTTCTTGCTTTGACAGTAGCTGGGGTGCATCCGTCACTAACATGTTGTACAGTTGTAAGCATATTAAATGCACAGATTTTTACCATAAATGATCGGTATGCTTTATTTTAACATACCATCAAATTACATGTTGATGTAGTTTAACCACCATCAGCACTTAAAATGTTTCCTATGGTTCACTTTGCCTGTTTGCTTCTAATTTCAGTGGTATGGGAATTATTTGCCTTCATAATCATGGTTCCCACAGTCATGAAACACCTGGAAGTCATGGAATTTGAAAATGTTTTCCAGGCCTCAAAGAATTTAGGGAAATGAGACATATCCAAAAAGGTTTGGTAATGTCATAGACATTTGTTCAGAATTTTTCCAACTAATCAAGTGTTCAAAATGAACCTTGGCCACTGGTACAGTTACCTTTTTGAAGGAATAATAACCCAAATAATAAATTATCTGATTACATAAGTCCCACATGATAGTTGAAGCTTGCCAAAACAAGACATGGTATATTCAAATTGTCTGTTCAACAAAAAGCATTTGAACATAGCCACTGACAAATATTGATATTGGAAAAGTCATGGAATTTGATAAGCAAAAATGCAAGTTTTGATTTTGTTTTTTCTGGGTGAAGGTCTTATTCTTTGTCAATTGTGGTTATTCAACTAATAAAAGCTGTATAAAAATGTAGACGTCACATTTCATGGTCAGAAGGGCTATCTCCCCTGGCTGGCCACTAGGGGGCTGTGAAGTAACAGGCAAGTTGGAGCAAGTTGCTTGTTTGTGTGACTAGCTGGCCATCAATAGTGTTCTCACTCTATTTCACTATTAGTCATGCTCTTTCTCTCTTAGTCTAAAGTTTCTCTACCTTGTGCGCTCACACACACTCGCACACAAACCTAGAGTTAAGAGTTCCCTCTTAACTGTAGGTATATCTTCCCATCTCCCTCTCTCCCTGCTCTAAAACCCTAGCTGCTCCGGCCACAGTGGCTGTGCTTTGGCAATGTGTTGGTTAGAGGGGGAGCTGGGCAGAGGCAGGCAGACCTCTGGGGAGCAGTGTTCTGCTGTGTGGTAGTCAACTATGGCCTGGCTTGTGTAACACTCCCAGCAGCCGCATTCACTTTTCACCCGCAGTTAACCCTACAAAACATAGGCTATATACACACACCACTCCTTCTCTTGTCTCAGCCGTGCCAAGCGGCAGACTGTTGTGCCAGTCTTAACCAGGGCTTGCTCACTCCTGAATGTGTGTTTATAGTTGATTACAGTTGTGTGTTTTGGCCTGCTTTTAAAAGTCTAGCACAGTTTGCTTGTAACTGACAAAAAGCTTATTCAATCCATTTATTTTCCACCCCTGGTCTTCTGATTTCTTCATTGCAATCTCTTTAACTACTTGATCTCGTCATCCTCTAATTTAAGAGGTAGAGAAGGCTGTTATGCTGTGATTTGTAGGAGTGCATTAAAGAGTTATGTCCTCAAGTTGAACCTAGACAGGTGTGGTCACCGTTGCTTAGAATCCAGACTTGGACACATCTAATCTTTTTTTGTACTATCCTCCTGTCTGTCTCGTCTTTCAGCTGGAGGAGGTGCGCAATGTGCCAGCCAGCAGTGAAAAGGCCATCTCTGAGGCAACCGCTTGCAAGGAAGAGCTGGAGAAGCAGAAAGTGAAAGAGGAGGAGAAACTTAAGGAAGTGATGGAGAGTCTGAAGGAAGAGACCAGCGGCTTGCAACAGGACAAAGAGGTATGTGTGTATCTGGATGTTTGCTGGTTTCATGCTTTGTTTAACCTTGCATGATAAACACTTTGCACCATTTGTGTGAAATACCCATTTCATTTATCCTCCTCCATCCCTCTTCTTCCAACCCTCCCTCTCCTCTTCTTGTTCCCTCCCACGTGCTCCTCCAGACCAAAGAGAAGGAGCTGATGGAGCTGAGTAAGGCGGTGAACGAGACTCGCTCGCGTATGGACCTGGCTCAGTCAGAACTGGACATCTACCTAAGTCGCCACAACACAGCTCTGACCCAGCTCAACACGGCCAAGCAGACACTTCAGACAACCTCTGACACCCTGCGGGAGCGCCGCGCCGCCATCAAAGACCTGCAAGTCAAGATACCACAATGTGAACAGGAGCTCAAGAAGGTAAAGCTGGACGTCAGCTTTATGTTTAGGGGGTGTTGTTCACATGGGGCGTTTGGCATCCGTCAAATTCACAGACAAGTATGCGTTGAAACCACCTAGGTTGCGTAGTTGTGGGTGGGTCTCAAACCCTTTTGAAGCAGTCTGTACAAATTTCATTGGCTGGTGAAGTCCGCCACTATCTGTTTGTTGACAATATCCCTTGAAATGCTCATGTGACGCCGCCTTAGGCTGGCTTACTTGGGGTACATCTGCTCATTGTGTATCTGCTCAGTGTATGGGGTCACTCGTGTCAGGGCTTGTTCACACAGGACGCGGAATGGTCACCTATCGGCTGCATAGCATAACCCGTTTCCTTTTGGCGTCCATGTTAATGGGCGGGAGTGAACACATTGGCTGCGGAGTTACGCATGTGGACCTGTAGCGATAGTTTTGGCGTCTAGGCTATTTTCCCCACACGCAGATTTCAGATAAACATGGTCAGATTTGCATCATATCTACACAGAAGCGCTTCTAACTAATAAAAGAGCAAACCTCCGTCTGTTTGTATCTCTGTCTGTTTCTGTTTTCCTCGGACACCGTCGGCCCGACAGCATTGTGATTTGGCACGAGTACCGGGTGGGGTCCCGCGCAGACGGTGACAGGGCCAAAACAGGGCTAAAAACTGCCATAAATGTGCATTGGCACTAGTATATAAACTATATATTCAATGATACACCTACCAATGTCTTTACATTTGTTGTTGTAGTACATTAGTACATGTGCACTGGTAAATTTTTAAAGCAAGACTCATTGTGGCAAGACTCATTGTGGGATGATGAACACATTTTGAAATATCACATTCCAAATGAACATGGGGTCTGCTATTGAATTACCACTAAAAGAAATAAGATTAGATGTTTAGTAAATATTTGTGTGAGAGAGATGGATAGGTCCAATGCTTGTCCAAAGATTGTCCAATCACAAGTCACAACACTGGCTGAAAAATAATACTAAACTGCTTTGATGTGTGAGAGAGTGTGTAGAGAGTTAAGACAACACTGGCTGAAAAATAATACTAAACTGCTTTGATGTGTGAGAGAGTGTGTAGAGAGTTAAGACGGACGATATAAAGTTAGTCACTTAGTGGAAAAATACAGGGAGCTATATGACCATCAGTGTTGTTTCTACAAAGACGACATTCAAATACCGTATTGGTCCGAATATAAGACGACCCTGAATATAAGACGAGCCCTTTTTTCAAGACTCATTTTTGGAAAAATACTTTTTTGAAGAACAAATCTTGTTTGTATAAAGAAAATCATTTTATTTGAAAATAATGATAATAAAAACACATTGAATAAAACAATGCATGTTTTCAATATCATAGTGAAAAAAACAACTGGCTAGATTACAATAAAACAGTAGTGCAATGAAACAGACATGACAGCTCTGGTAATGGGCATACCGTCATTATATACCCTTAGGGGCT
>OMLI01087125.1:0-10888 GCA_900302605.1 Rondeletia loricata
TCATCATCATGGGCCAGGAAATCTTCGCGGTCCCTGAACGCTCGCTCCCTCCTAATTCTTGCAACTCTTCCATCCACAACGTATTGTAGCAGTGCAGGAGTGCCATCATGCAACATTACGCACGAATGTCACCGCAGTATTTATATGCTTATACGGGTATCAGACTGATTGGTTCACATCTTGGCATTATGATCGCGTCAATCAGACCCATCTGTATATAATCTATGATTAACGTTTGTAATGAAGTGAAACTGGATGTGTGAGAGGCATCATTATACAATCTGGCTTCAATTCACCACCTCACCAACTGCGTCGCAAAGTTCCCCTGTCTCCTAACTGTGCGTACGCATGGGTCAGAGTTTCCGTACGGGTGCGCACTTTCTCCCGTCAAGTTTATTTTGATAGGTCACATACTTGGCGCTGGAAGTTGCTTACGCCACTTTCAGGTCCCGTTTTGTGCGTACGCAAGGTTGATAAGTGAGGCCCCAGGAGTGTTTCCATTATATTGACTGGAGCGCTTTTCTGTTGCATTTGTTTTTGTGGTTTGCATATGTTTTAGAATTTGCAGCGCGTTTCCTGTTAATGTATTTGCTTTGGCATTCTGCAGCGAGTTTCTTCTTTTCCAGCACGTTTCCGTTGTTGTAGTTGCTTTGGATTTTGATGTGTTTTTGAATTGGCATCGTTTCTGAAGTTGCAGCACATTTCTCTCACATTTTTGACATATATATTTGTCATTAACTCCATAAACTTTGCCAGAAAAGTGTCTTTTAACTGGATAAACTATAACCAACAACTAAGTACATTGCAATAAACCAATAAGAAACTTTTTTTTAAAAACTTTTGTCAACCTAATTATGATCAGTGAATATGGATTGTTTTGATGAAATGTAATTACTGTCACATTTCTGTAGCCTACACAGAAAAAATTATCTAACCTAAAAAAGTCCTTTAACTGAATTTGAACACAGCAACCTCTAGAAGGCAACATAATTCCTTCAGAATCGAACTAACTAGCCAACTCACTAAGCTGAGCTCAGGCTAGCTCCAAAGCGTTCCCCTGTTGGTCTTTTATGTTAATTGCTTCGGGGCCAAGCTCAGGCATGTAAACGTTACTTAGGCTACTGCAACTGAACATCAGCAGTTTTGTAATGTATGGCGGTTGCAAAAGTTGAAATATGATTAATGCTTCCTACTTTACTTTAGCTTGTCATTACAGCTGGATCCACTTTTCCTCTTTGATGTGATAATATAGTGATATAGTAATATAGCAATATAGTGATAATATAGGCTATCCATTGGGGATGCATGCTAATTAGCCACTTCACTGTATGTAGCTTAAATGTTTTCACCTTTGATGAAAGAATATTTGTATCATTAACATTACTTCATTTGCAGTTAATAACACCATGACATTTATCAATACACAGGATATGATGTTACCATCCCTTGTGCCATAATCCAAGGTGAGCATTCATATAGAGGCCCAATTCAGAGTTTAACAGAATAGATATACTGCCATGCAAATGAGTACCATAGAAAACATCAGGCTATACCGTCATCAATCTACAGGACCATAAGACAGGCAGCAACATTCACCAGCTACCTACTCTAGCCTTCAGGATAAGTGTGTGAGTGAGTGTGGGTAAGTCATTGGGGTTATCAAGTGGGCACCTTCCTTCACCAGTGTTTTGTTGAAATAGGCCCACGACACCTCAAGAAGGCTCAACAGTGTATTCCAGCGTCCTGGAACCACCCCGCTCTTTACCCACTCACCGCTGCCCCATTGCTACCTACTGCTTTGTTTCTAGTAATACTACCTTAGCATCTACACTGATAACTCTGTTGTTTAGTCTCTACGTACACACTCCTACCTTCACCACCCCATTAAATGCATTTCCACGCTATACTTGCCTACCAAACACACTTAGGCCCCATTTATGCTGCATTCAGATGGAATCCGGTAGACGGACGGGAACAGAGCACGGGAAACACAAACAGGCACCGACGGAACAGCAATACGACAAACCAAACCACGCATGATGATAGGTTGCTATGGTGATGTTGAATTGTTTCCAACAAATGAAATAAAATATATTAAAAACAATTATTTAGTCTTTTTTATGTAATAATTCTAGTGGTCATTCATTCCAACATGGACAGTGAAAGGAGAATTGCACTTGGTGTATCCCTTGTGTATGTTTTCTTTTCGTTATCGATATCTGCCATGTTTTCTCCTTGCAAGGTAGCTACGTAACATCCGGCTGTAAATTCCGTCGCGGAGGATGACAAAAGTTGAAATATTTTAACTTACCGATATTGTTTGCCGGCCTCATCCAATTTTACCGTCCTGCTCTCGTCCACTAACATGACATCCGGTTTGCCATCTACGTCTACCGGATTCCATGTGAACGCAGCATTATGCGGGCTCTAAGTGTTACTGCCAAACTAATGTCAACACAAGGCTAACCTAGTAGTTTTTGTAAACACTTAGGCCCTGTTTATGCAGGTTCTTAAGTGTTACTACCAAACTAATGTCAACACAAGGCTAACCTAGTAGTTTTTGTAAACACTTAGGCCCTGTTTATGCAGGCTCTTTAGTGTTACTACCAAACTAATGTCAACACAAGGCTAACCTAGTACTTTTTGTAAACACTTAGGCCCTGTTTATGCAGGTTCTTAAGTGTTACTACCAAACTAATGTTAATACAAGGCTAATGCAGAAACACCTCGTTACTGCGGGCTCTAAGTATCAAACTAATGTGCTAACAAGTTCCAACACGCTAATGTACAAGCATGCGACAAAGCTAATGCTAACACAAGGCTAACCCAGTAGTTCTTCTAAACACCATGACACATACATGAATCATGATTTCTGCTTTCAAGCCTGGCCTTCTTGACTTCTTCTTTCCGCAGCTTTTTTCTTGTCGGAGGCACCATTGTGTCATCATTAAGTAGCACATAATAACTGATTGGATAGCAGCTGCAGCACCTGCTGCACCAATCAAATCCATCCACTGATACAATGGGTAGCATTGACATGGGGACCCCTTGGCTCAGCACCATTGATTGGCTTTATGTTTGTGAATAATGTAACGAGCAATAAAATATGTATTTTGTATTTCTTCAAGAAAAAAAGGATGCGTGGGGCCCTCTGCAACGGTGGGGGGCTCTACGCAACTGCATATTCAGCATATAGGGAAAGATGGCTGCACATGCAATGTAGGCTGCCCTCCCTTTTAAATAAGGCTCTGCTTCCTGGACCGGGTTGTAGCACGATCACGTATCAGTACACGTGAGAAGGCTGCTGCGGCTGCTCTACATCAATGCTGACAATCAGGTGGCTCTGTTAGTGGACAAGAAGAGGGATGTTTATCTCCTTGGCGATAAAGATTTTGGATTACGTTATTTTTGAGCTTTTTGTAAAGACTATTTTTCACCAAAAAAATTTGCTGACCAAAGTTCGTTTGCACTTGCAAGTTGTTTATTTGTAAGTACAGAAGACAAAAAAGGCTCTGAAACCTAACTTTGGACTGAAGCAGCTTTTTCTCCTCACACTATCACTTCTAGAACTGCTGGCTACCATTCCTTAGACTATTTTATACGTTAACCCCACATTTGGTGTCAGAAGTGCACTAAATGCTGCCATTCTGGAAAAGTGGGGTAATCTACAATTGGGCAAAGTGCTGCCAGTGCTGGGTCAGGAGGAAGGGGCTGTAAGAGGATTGTCTGCACCCAGTCATCTCCTTGGGGACCAAGCAGTGCCAGAGGATATGGCCACACTCGCCTCCATATTGCAGCAGCAGTGTCTTCAGTTCCAGAGGGAGCTGTGAAAGGGAGAGTGAAGGTGGGCCAAGAAGGTCATCAAAAAAAGATAAAAGATGATGGCAGAGGCAACCAAACTTTAGTGTGCCCTTCACCACCCAGACTGATGCCTCAGGCAGCAGTACTGGTGGAACGTGACAGCAAGGTGAGGGAGAAGAGAAAAGACCAGTGGCCAGTGTCAGCAGGAAACTACTCCTGAGGGAAACACAGTACTTCGGCAGCTGGAGTGTCTAGCCATCAAATGGACCATAGACCGTTTCAAGTAATGTCTGCTGGGTAGCTTAGAGACTGACCACAGGGTTAGAAACCATGAAACTCTAGAATTACCTGCTGGCTCCTGTCACTGCAGTCATACCGCTTCACATCAGGTGTCTTCCGGGCAAGTGACTTCCTGTCTCACATCCCTGATAGCAAGTTTTTCAAACAAGGGCGAAATGTAAAGGAGAAGCTCACCCTGCATTGTGAATAACGTTTTATTTCCTGGACTGAGTTGTTGCACGATCACATATGCAGGAATGAAAAACAGGTTCCTGCATGTGAGAATGCTCCTGCTCCATACTGATGCTGACAATTACACGGTGTGATTAATGGACTAGGAGGAGGGGTGGTGTTGGTTTGATTGTGTGTTGCCACAGTCTTGTCGAACCTTTAACTCTCCTTGGAGATATTTAAACATTGTATGAAAGCTTTAAAGCTGATAATATTTAGCTATACAATCACAGTGACTCGTTCCTGTTGACGACTACCAAATGATATTTAATGCTATGGCTGGTTATTGCATGTCGCTGATTGACTGTGGGTTGCCTCCTGCAAGTTATAGGCCCTCAAGCTTTAAGTTTTCAAATATATTTTTCTTTTTTGAGTAAAGGCCTTGTGCACCTTAATCTAGCTTATTTCCAAGTAAAAATAAAAAAGAGCTCTTAAACATAAATAGAACTGATGCTGCTTTTTTATTTTCACTCCATCACTTCTAGAACTGCTGGCTACCAATCATGAAAGTACAGATAGATTTGACTGTTTGTTTTTTAAGCTTAGTAATTAACCTCTTTGTATTTAGACTGTGAATTGCAGTCGGACTATCACTACAACACCTTCATGTGCATCCCACTAAAACAACAGATTCAAACAAGGTTAAATATAGAGGCCAGTGTAATATGGCACATAAGTTAATGGTAATTACTGTTCATTTTTGTTTCATATTTTCTGTCTTTGCCCAGTAGCTTCCTAATGGAAAGGCCTCCACAGATAAATGTGGGATTTGGGCACGACAGTGTACAGGCAGATAAAATGGCATGTGACGCCATTCCCAGATCACAGCCAGTCTCTCTATGCCAGAGTCTGTTTTGGTTCGCTTGTTCTTTCCTTCTGCCAGCAAAATACTGGAGCAGAATTGCACTGCTGTGCACAGAACACACAGTTGTGTCAGATAACAATGAACTGAAAGAATGAACACATGGTTAGTTTTTTGGAGCAGTCCCTTAGAGTCCTGGTTGGGGTGTGTATAATCTGTGTAAAATGTTGCTCAGACATTATTCCAGTGGAATTAAATCATATCTCAAAACTGAATGTTACTGTATAGTCATTGCATCATTACATTACATTAGAGTTAGCACATTTTCCCCTTTTCTTGCCAATGAAAGTGTACATTTTAGCAAAGCATATCAATTATGTTACAATAACCTTTCCATCACAAGGCAGTGCAAATATTGGACCACCAAAGAGGGACCAAGGCACTCTGTTGTGATAGCCAAAGTTAAAAGCCTTTATTGTGTCCCTCCACCATGGTACATGGTATGCAGGACATTACGTTGTCATGGTGGTGTCTGTCTGTCTGTCTGTCTGTCTGTCTGTCTGTCTGTCTGTCTGTCTGTCTGTCTGTGAACACAATAACTCATGAGCAATACATGATATAAATGTCATACTTACACCACAGGTTCCCCCTCTAGAGTAGATGATGTGATTTGCATATCAATGAGGAAAAACTGATTTTCTTGAAACTACTATGACTCCTTAATGCTTTAAGATACAGAGTTCATGTTAACACAGCCCAGGTGTTATGTGAAGTAAATTGACATAGAAATATGTCCTAATTAATGCATTATTTGGCTTAATTAATGACTTCATTAGCATAACTGGTTCTGTTTAATGTATCATGGTGATTATGGTGGGACATTAGGCAGCTCTTGTTGTTGTTGCCTTTTGTTTTACATTGGCAACCTGAGAAGTTAAAACAGATTCATGCATTTCAGCTCGAATGAGCCTTCGTCAGGGTGTGGTCAACATTTTAACTTTGCTGTCAGAACAGAGCGTCTTGGTACCAAGTAGCGCTCCCAAATCTTTGGTCTTTTCTATTGCACTACTCGTAATTGGCCTGCACTACTCTGTCTGTGCTGTCTAGGCAGCAGAGCTCCTTAAGCCAATGGCTAATATTGCCGTGGTGCTCCACCGAGTGCATTTAGATGCTCATTTGTGCCGGCTGCCAAACCGGCGCTCTAATGGCTCTCTTATTAGTTATTCAGTCATGCTATACTGACACTGATGTTGTGCTGGACTTATGATCATCATTGCAGGCCACTGATGGTGGGTGTTGATGATGATGGTGATTATTTTTGTACTCATTTATCCAGAGTAATATGTGATCATTGTGACTTTTTTTATATTCATGCACCAGGGTCACTTAGATTGATTGATCAATTGATTGATCAATGGAGTGTTTTTTTTTTATAGTTAACAATTTAATGTAGTTATTTAGTTTGATTGTAGCCATGTCTGGTCATGTGGCACCGTGTTATTGCTTGGAATTCTTGTCGTCCTCTACATCTTTTTAATGTGTATACTGTACCAGCTGCTGTGTGACAACCAAGTTTCTCCTCAGGAATCAATAGAGTATTGATTCTATTCTGTTCAATTCTGTTTTGTTCTAAAATTGTGAGCTGAAATCTGACACTGTCACTGGTAACAATGCTGTAATGAGCACAGATACATGCACACATCCAGTCTAAGTGGTAGAGTGGGAATCAGCAGAACGTTGATCAAACCCACACACTGTTAGCTCCCTTCTTCACCAATTATTGTGACAAAAACTAGCAGATCCAACATGGATCCTTGTCAGGTTGCCGCCACCCTTGCCACTTGTAATCTTTTGAATACAAAATAGACGAGACGATTGTTTCGTGGAGAGAAAAGGTCATTTGGATTGTGAAATTGTCTGCGAGACAAACATAATTTTAGACCCAAACTTGAGTTGCAGGAATATTGAAATAGATTACCATATACATTTTTTGAAGCATCTGTTTTGTGCTGCCATAGCATTCCCAAGTCCCTGTAATTTAAGACGGGTTGAATAAAATACTTCAGGCTAGCAGTAGATAGCCTAAAAATAGGGTGAATAGAGAAAATAATGTTAGAGGAGCCACATTGTCCACAAAATCAGTTTATCTGCCAAGAAAATGTCTTAAAAATGTTGGTTCCCAGAGAAAGAGTTTGAAAGTCAGTGTTTCAGACAACATGAACAAATTATTATACTATTAACTTATATTTGATGAAACGTGATAAATGATCCTTTTAATATCATATTGTTTTGTATTGTATCATATAGTTTTTAGAGGCACAGTAAAGCAAAAGTAACAATAATCCAATATATGATAATGCTGATTACAATACTGAGTAGGTAATCATGAATTAGATCCTATTTTGAAAGTAAACCTCCCGCCCGTGGCCATCATTAAAGCAGTCACACTCTGCAATCATAAATCATAAAATAACACAGTAACTCAACACCACTTTGTCACCCTCAGTCTGCCTAATATAGTTATCCATGATGAAAATGTTCAATTACCTGTGCTAGCAGTTCCCATGGTTATATGCAACAAGCTGATTATCCCTAGCCCACAACCTTTTCAGTGAATCCCCAGCCAGCTGCAATAGCGTCTGTAGCTGAGGATTTGGAGAAAACATAATGATATTATGCTAATGTGGAGATATTGCTGGATTGACATTTCTACTGATTGGGATTAGTGCACCTATCCATTTCCCCACCCACGCAGCAGTAGCTTAAGGTCTTTCTGTCACTAGAACATGCTTTTAACATTGCTTGTGTCGGGGGGTAATTTGTGGTGTTACTCAAGTGGGCTTGTTTCTGTGCAATTAGTTTATTTTCTTTGTATAATGAGTGCATGCCCTGAGCTATCTGCCTTTTGGAGGCGTATGGAAACGGAGCAGTTCCCATACTTGGGGACAGACTGCTGCTGTAGTCTGTTGATCAAGATCTCTGACAAGCGCAGTCGCAAGATGGTCCTTATCTGTAAAGTGTACGTGCATCACATGAAAGGGAAGTACAGGTATCTAACAGTTCATCGGTAAAGAAAGAATTTTGTGCCCTTCGCATATCTTTTCACCCACTTGTGGTTTGTGCAAATTTAATGAAACATTTTGACTTCACTAATTGTCAAATCATGTATTTATATTGTAATGTCTTATTTGAGCATCCCATTTAAAGTCATATTTTAGATTTGTGTTTTTTTAATCCTGCATTTAAAGAGACAAAATGAGCATCATATATCTGCGAGGGGGAGCCGGGGGAGGTGCTGACATTTCTGGCTTTCAAAACTCTATTCTGTTTTGGAACAAAAACTCCTCACCCATTTCTGCCCCGACATTTCTGTTGGATCTCTGCTCTAATTAGCTAAGTTACTCATCCCTATTGCGACAATGTGACATTATCGTTTGTGTCAATTACAGGCACTGTAGATCACGGGGTGGTGTTACTTGTGTAGGAGGCGATAAGTTCTGTCGATGTTGTTGCCTTTCATTTACTAATGCATTTCTTCCCCTGTTTCTTTCCTTTTCCACAGGCATCCATACATTTGTCACTGAGGGGGAACATCTGGAGTTGGCAGCCATCACCAAAGAGCAGTCAGGATCGTATGAATGCATTGCTTCTAATGACATCTCAGCCCCCGATGTCAGGACCGTGCAAGTCACCGTCAACTGTAAGAGCGAAAACAGTCACATAACAGCACAGCATACTGGCTCCACTAAATGTAAATGGTTGAGATATATGGGGGGAACATGTACAAAAAGGTCTAGGCCTATAGTTCTTTAGTTGTTCATCGGGTAGACCCTGACCATCTGCAGTTTAGCCTCATAGTCATCGTGTCATTTCACATTCAAAGTAGGAGTAAGAAGCCAAAAATATCAAACAGCTGTATACTCCTTATTATGCTTTTGTAAAACGTATGTGACTTTGTGATCCGTCCAACAGATCCTCCCTTCATTTCCAAGGCAAGAGGTACGGGTACTCCAGTTGGACAAAAGGGAGTCCTGCAATGCGAAGCCTCTGCTGTCCCAAGGGCAGATTTTGAGTGGTACAAAGAAGACCGTAGGCAAGTCTCTCCTCTGAGCTCTGTGACTTTCATAGGCCTGGACTTGTTTCAAATCAATATTACAGACACACAAATAAAGACACCTACTGGGCTGTAGGGTGTGGACTTACTTTATTTGAAATAAGCAAGATTGGATCATCAATGTCAATAAGTGATGGCTTTTTAAAACATATTTATGTTTAAAATAAGATTCTGGTTCTGATGTAATGAGATAATCCATCATGCCCTCTATTTTTCTTCTCTCTACGGGCAAAATAGCTTGATTTAATCACATTATGAACATTCAAATAAATTTCCTCATAGTCAAATCATTTGCAAAACAGCCATGGTCACCAAAGGCAAGTATTATGATTTTTACACTGTAATTGGTTTATGTCAGTGGGGTGCGTTGCTTGGAGGTTTCGAGGATATTATAGTATAATGCAGCTTTTCCAGCTCACGGCTGGGGACTGCTAAGACGTTTATGAGCAGCCCCGGAGCCGGTAAGCTGATATAATGTATGGTATGTTGCAGTGTTAAATGGTCCTTGACGGTGACAGCACCATTGCTCCTCAGTCCCAGAGACAAAATCGGTCCACAAGAACAAAAAGATGGAAAACGTATCATAATAAATGACTAGCGTTTGCAAACATGGAATAAGGCAGTGAAACAGTGGCAGAGGAATGCAATGTGCCAATGCAATGAGCAGAAACAGAAAAGGTTAGAACATTGGGTTATAGTGCACTAAAGCATGCAGTGCACACACAATTGCTTCAATAAACCAGTGAGCTGTATTTAAGTATTTTGTCTGGGGTGTGAAACAGAGGTATGCAATTCTTCAGATTTGTCAGCTTCAAGTGTTTATACCTATAATAGCTGATAGGTATAAAATAGGTTAGGTAGAAGTTACCTGCAAGCAGACCACCCATGCTTCAGAAAAGCACAATCACAAGCAACAACCTTGAACACTGCTACCCTCTTTTTTACAGGCTCTTCAACGGACTAAATGGGGTTAAGATAGAGAATCAAGGTAAACAATCCATGCTTGTCTTTTTCAATGTCTCGGAAGAAGACTATGGAAACTACACTTGTGTGGCCATAAACACCATGGGAATCACCAACGCCAGCATAATCCTTTATGGTAAGAATTGTAATGCTAAATATGAAACAAATAAGCACAATAGTATGGGTAAGGGTGTTGAATTCAAATTTCTGTACTTCATTTACTTAATTAACTTAATTAAAGGGTTAGTTCAGAATTTTTGACATAATGCCTCATTTACTACTTAGCCATGATGTTGTTGATCGGTGGAGACCATTTTCAGCTGATTCCATGCTGTCCTTCTTGTGGACATACACCTAAACCTCCTTGACATACACATGTTGCTAATGCTAGTGCAACACAATGGTACCGTGGTAGCATCCACTACCAAACTCACTTAAACAGTCCACAGTGCACCCAAAGCAAATAAAATACGACGACAGTCTATCGGGGTTAATTTGAGTGTTTATACCATCATTTTTTAAATCAAACTATCGTTGAATCCTTTACTTTGTTCTTCTTCTTTTGCTGTATTTTACACCTGCGCGTGCTCATTATCGCCACCTAGAGTTGCAATACACTACCCGAATGATAATGCAAAAGTAAAGGATTAAATGACAGTTTGACTTAAAAAATTATGGTATAAACACTCAAATTAACC
>OMLI01087133.1:7332-23895 GCA_900302605.1 Rondeletia loricata
TTGATACTCCAGAGGGCAGTTCCCTACTGATACTAGGATGCCCCAAAGGCACGAGGCCCATGATGGATCAGACATTGATTTGATTTGAAGTGAGAGTGAAAGCCGCTGTCCATGCCCTCTGTCAGAGGGGTGAACCATGATTGAGCGATGGCTGTCTGGAGGGTTCACTCAGGAAACTGTAAGTGGACAGGCCGGGGCTCGCTGCTAACAATCACCTTTTGTACAAATCTCTTGGAAATGAATTGTTGATTCATAGAGTGGAGACAAAAAGGAGTCCCAGCTGCATATCCTGTCTATTCCGCCAGACCAGTTGAGTTGTTGCTCTTCAAATACACCAAACTAATTCAGTTATTATAAAAGTGTCTGCATATACTTGCATGGCAGTCATTAAAGCTACACTAGGCAAGATGTTTATGTAAAAATACACCCTTATTATCTGTCTAAATCACAAAGTGTGGCTGCAACAGAGAAGAGCGTCCCATTCCAACTAATTGAGACACTGTCGATTCACTCTATTTAAATCTTCACCAAACACAGGAGGTGACGAATCGAAACTGAAGAGCGAAATACCAAGTGTCTCCTAAACAGCAGTGAGCAGCGCTCTGTCCAGAGAAAGCTGGACTCACCAACGTTAGATCTTTTCCCTCTCTCGTCCTTTTGGTTTCCTTTAGTATGAAGCATCACAGACCGGCCAGGTTGGTAAACATGAGCGTGCTGAGTGCAGTTTACTGACGTAACCTTACAGGATTTATGGGTATTGAAGTTCGAACAGTTACCTCTTGCTGCCATTTGTTTGGAATAAACAGAAGAAGAACTGGGTAGTTAGCATGAGCAGTGATAGCCACCATGGCTGAACAGACAAAGAAAACAGCGCCACCTACAGAATCTCAAACTGCATCAACAGAAAATCTAAAGAAAAAGACATCACAGTACTGGACACTGTTTGATTGACAAGTGATCGCTGGGAAGTGCAGTGCAGAAACACCACAGCAATGAGCGCTGAGCAACAAAGATGGAGAAAAAATTATTAAAAAATCGAAGCTCTCTCGCTCTAGAGATGCAAACAGCGCAGCGTAACTAGGGTGTAAACAGTACGTTAGTTGGTGTGCAATAAAAATGACAAAATACACAAGGCTTATCTAGGTACAAGACCAAAGTAAACAAGCGATCACAACAGAGCATGGAGAGAACTGAAGCACACACAGCTCTCACAGTCATGCAGATGTTATTGATGATAACCCAGAATCTTTGTTGACACTCCTGATAATGACACGCTCTGTCAATTGCCTTGAGTCTGTCTTCTCTGGCCACCACAGCCCAAAGCAAATATCCAAGTGTCTCGCTGCTTGACAGATAATAATCAGTCTAAACAATATGAGTTCATAGCTTGCTCTCCCCTGGGGCCTGAAAAAGCCCTGTCTGTCTTCAAAAGGGCAAAGCTTCATCATATCCTGCTCCTCAATCTCCTGGGGCTGACGAGTGATAAATCTGATACACTTGCTCCTTATAATCCATTAATGTATATTTCCCGTCTCAATCAGAGGAGAGTGTGTTTTGTCAAAATCAGCTTGCTCAGACCAAGGGGAGATCCTGTTCCAATTTTCTGAGGCAACACTCAGATTTCCACCAGAAGTAGCACTCAAAACAAACAATACCTGCTGTATCCTGATCAATGCTAGCTTTCCTTTGGGGATACAGTGTTATTGGTATGCTGACAGGGCGACTAATGCCTCCTCCTGTCATAAATGGCTCTAAAGCATGGGCCTGCTAAATAATCCAAAAGGCGGTGGACAGGATGTTGGTCTAGGAGCAGCAAATCCAGATGTATTATTTACTCCACATCTTTGTTTACGCAACAACACAATAATCCTCACAGATTTGGGGCAGTGGGGGTAGAAGAGGCAACATTCTGTATCAGCGGAGGGATCTACAGTCTTTGCAATCTTTAGAAAAGAAAAGAATGCAATTGTGCCTGAAACTGTGAGAAAATAAACCCAAAGGCAGTGGAACACAAAGGGCCTCGAGACCCGGGCATGAGGAGGAAACTCCATCAGGGGGCTGAGGGAGGATAGAGGGTTTGTTTAGCTTTACATCCCACAATTTTTTATTCACAAGGGACACGCCCTGTCAGCTCCATGCACACTAAGGAGAAACAAACGAACCAGTTTGTGCCTGTGCATGCCAGACCCCTTCTAAGTGTTTTTGTGATGTTCTTCTGTAGCAATCATCTTTTAGTATTTCTGTTTGAAATGATACAGAGCATACTCAAGACTAACAGGTACCTTGGTTTCCACTTTCACCAACAATTAGCCGCAAATCTCGTAACATTACGAATCTTGGAAAAAATGCTTAGCAAAACAATGTGTGCGCGTGCATTTGTTCCAAATCAAATAGAGAGCTGGCACGCAATTCAAATTGCTTCACTATAGGCACCGACTTGATGAGCACACTGTGATTAAGAGGGCAGGCTCACATGCGATGGGTCTATGACTCCTCCACTGAAAGACAGCTAGAGCGGAGAAAAACAAAATTGCTGTTTTACAAGTGGCAGTTTTTACTTTCTATAGCCCTTTCCTGGAGACTCTAGGAAGAGGAAAATAAAACAACTATTTGTTTTCTGTCGGCTTCAGGCAGGCGGTGTAGACAGTGTCATCTTTCAGACGGCATGGCACCAGAGGGGTGTAAAGTGTCCCTCTGGCCAGGGGTGATAGATATTCCCCCACTGGTACTTTGTTCTGGTCTAGTGCTGGACACTTGTCCCCTCGCTGCTGACCAGGGCTTTATGTCACTCATTACATCGACAAGGATGCTCATATACACAAACCCGGCTTGCTGGTTTTCCATCAGAAGGTTTAAATAATGAATGAGATCAGTCTTCGTGTGCTGAGTAGTGCTATAAATCAGCACTAAGAGCAAAGTGCCAAAGGCGACAGGTTTTATGTACAAAGCCTCTTTGGAAAGCAGAGGTTAAAATGTTGGGTTTGCTTAAATAATCTTAGACTAAGAGGTCATGCTTAAGTGCTGCCATGTTTACTATATAGCTCCAGTGTTCCTCAGCAAAACATGCTGAGTAACAGAATTCATGTTTTTTCTGCCAAAGAAGACCATTAAAAAACCATAAATTGTAGTTTAATTCCAAAACAAGATATTCACTGTTTTAAAAAACAACAAATAGTCGTACAAAATGATTGCGGGATGAAAGTAAAGTACATTATTGGTTACTATTAAAGCTATGAATAACCTTAAGTCCTTTGTATACAAGACGTTTAGGTTTTTGAAGATAGAGTTTTTAAAATACTGATTTTGTTCCATATGGATATTTAGCAGTTTGGAATGAAACCACTCGTGTTATACATTGTGGTCAATTTCAACAATTATTTACTATTATCAATAAAAGTTTTAGAAGCTGAAGAAAAACATTGTGTTCTGGCCAACACATCTTCTGACGTAACGCTTTTTTTTAAAAAGCCGCTGACATTTCACTTAAAGGTTCTCCACTAGGACACTTGATTTGTTTGAAGTAGATGAGGAGTCTGGCTTGACAGCAGGTTTATTCCCTCTTTCCCTCTGCTGGTCTCTCTACTCTAGAAAGCTTATCTTCTGTCATCTGGCCTATTGTCCCTGTTATCTGAGGTGATCAGGGCTGAGCTGAGGCTCTGTCCGTCTGAGTGGGCCTCCACCAGCCACACAGGCCAGATGGAGGAGCTCCACCTACAGGGAGCTTGAATGAAGACTGGCTGTGATCCTTTTCATGGCCTTCTGTTGCATACAAGCGCTGCAAAGGGATCTCCTAGGGCCCGGAGAGAATGGCAACTGAAGGACAGGTCCTCACGCTCAAGAGGAGCTCATTCAGGATTTGATTGAAATTCATGACAAGTCACGTCTCTGATCTAGGAACTGACTTTTAATTGAACACATCAACTGTCATGCAAATGATCACATTCAAATCAAAGCAGGTGAGTTTGCATTATGTTTGTATAAACTGTACACATCAGAGATAAGCACCGTGGGGCACCGGACGCCTTTTGGCAGTGTTTTAAGGCTGTTGCAAAGCAAAAACCACAATGGAGACGTTAGTGAAAAAGGAAAGGGAACCCCGGTTGCATTTATCATGGACTCATAGAGAACACCCTTCCTATGCAATATCAAGCTGCATTTCCCAACCACCCTTGTGGCTTGCTTTGGATCCAGGCCAAAAGTGGATATATATTTCTCCCCAACTGCTCAAGGGAAGTGTCACCCATTTCAGTTTTTATTGGTTCGTGCCTCGTTTTCTAATTCTGCAGGGACTCCATGTCAGGACAGGCGGCGGCAGGATTCAGGGTAATCAGGGTGAAGATGTCCTGAAGTAAAACTCGCCTGCTTCCTGTTGTTGCTCACCAACACTGTCGAACTAGTAGGTGATGACTGAGCTTGTTTGGATTCCTACATGAAAAATTGAAATAAACCTAAATAGTAAATAGTGTTGTTACAAATCACTCAGGCTTCAGGCTCAAGGCAATACACACAACTTGCGTATGAGCTGCCAGTGCTGTACTGCACTGTACTGTACGGTACTACACCGCCTGATTCCAGATGTGTGGCCTTACAGATATTTCAGCTCTGCATTAATATCCAACAAAGTGTCCATTTAAACACGGGCTTTGGAAGAGTCTCTGGCACCCCGAATAATATAAATCCATGGTAAGAAGCAACAGCACCATAAATACAAAAACAGAGCTGGTTAGTGAATAAAATAGTGAAAAAGACACAGCTTTCCTTAAACGGGTGGTGAAACTACAACCACTTTTTGTTCAGACAAGTTTGGGTGTCATTCCTCGGTGCACAGAAAAAGAAAAATAGAAGTCAACTTGTTAACAACACTGCTAAAAGAGCAGTTGTTACGCTGACTCCTAAACATTTATCACTGCATAGTCTATTATTGTTTCATGCTACTAATAAAACAATAAGGCACTGGATATAAGTAATTATCACATTTACGGTTCTGTATTTAGTGTAGCTGATTTGCAAGAGCTATAAATTTATCAATTAAATAAGGAGTTTGTTTAACTGTAAAGGAAACATAACTTTCAGAAGTGGATCCTCTGATTTCAACTAGTATTGTCATTTCTGACAAGAATGTGGCCAGAGTTTCTGCGCATGCCCTATATCTTATAATGAATTCATTGGGATATTGCGACCTTGATTGAGGTCAAGGGAAGAGCTTTCAAAGAGCCAACACACATCCAACTCCACTGCAAAGTAGGACGTTTCAGAAGGTGCCTTCCAAAGATAAGGGCCAACCATTGTCTATTGTTCAAATTCAAGCTCTTTCTTTAAACACAAGCATTTAAGCACGCGGGATACTTTCCCAAAAAAAAATCTGAGTGGAATATAATCATTAGGAGATATTTCACTTTGTGAAAAAATAGATTTCGCCCAGCTCCCACTCAGTTCCTATTTACACCCGCCACTCAAACCCAGAAAAGATGGTTTGTGAGTTTATGGTTGCTTCTCTACAATATCTGTATTCGTGATTAAAGTCCCATGATAAGTCGTGTATCTGAGCATCATTTTTCAGGTGTCATGTTCTATTGACCGAGGCTGGATGCATCTTGTCTCGCCAGAAGACAAAACCCACACAGGCCCAGAGAGCAGAATAAAACAAGCATGTGGGATGAATCTCTCGTCCCGGGCCGGCTGGCGACCTCCAACACCCCAGCCCCCTCCCCCAAGAGACTTCACACATAGACCATGGAGGAATGGAAAAACAAAAGTACCCTGATGGTACCTTGACTGATATCACAGATATAGAAGTTATGCATTCCAACATGAATATGGAAAATAACTGTGCACAAACATGCAGGGACATTGTGATCCCTATTAGTCATGTGAAAACAACAGAATCCACACGAAAACTTTCAAGAGGCTTTAACCTCATATTAAATAGAGGTAAACCTGTATACTATGAAAGAATATAGAGATATTTAATGCTGATTCTTGGTAAGGTTATGACAGTATGAATAACAGTGTGAGGTTTAGGACATGAGAAGGAAAATAAACAATACTCCAAGTACAAAGTTTCGGATGTTTTTGCTACGCCAAATCAAACTGTCAGCGAAAAGGAGCAATATGGAAAAGGGGGATATGCAACATGAAAAAAATCCCTCAATCCCCTGTTACATTCCACAATTATGTAAGCCTCCAATGCATTGGCAAGCATGCACAGAGGAACCATGGTGCGTGTACACAGTTAAAATGCACATAAACCACTTGGCAGTCCCCAGACAAGAGGTTCAAGGTATTTGGGATGAGCTACCCAAAACCTGTCATGCATTTAAGGGCGAGACCCGAAGTCAGCGTCAACAACAAAAGGTGGATGCTATTTTCTATGCGGTTATTTAAAAAAACAACAGTGAAGGTGATATTTGAGCAGCGGTATCATTATGACTGACTTGCTGAGAGCCAGGGATGAGTTGGAACTGGAGGACCGGTGTTGTTGACGGAGCAGCTCGGCTCATTCTTCTCTTTATCTCACAGGCATTCTTCTGCCTCATTTCAATACCCATTCTTCACTGAAGAGCCCCCCTCGCTGCCATTCACACTTCTTGTGATTTGTATTCTAAGTGGCTCATGGATCTTTTGTATTCCTTGCCGATAGCAATCTGAATCCTCAACGCTGACAGAGGAGGATGCAGATATCCTGCTGAAGCCAAAAAAGGATTCTTTATCATGAAGACTGAGATCTCTTGTTGAAATCCCATAAAATGATAAGCTTCATGTACACAGACTCCACAAACGATAAAAGGCAAATTGCAAAAGCAGATTGATTGTCATTGTGCAGAGATGATCATACCTAAATATATTGCTCGTATCTCAAAAGTCAATAGATCTTCAATGCCAGTTATGAAAAAAGTTGGCAAAACTTTTGCTGTTCATGTCTGTACCTGGTCACAGCCAGAATATAAGTTACATAGGATAGAGTAAACAATGCAGGAAAGGGCATAATCTTGCATTGAAGACTAAAATGTGTCTGAAACCTTAGCATTTTTGTGTGTGTGTGTCCGTTACATGAGACTATTGGAAATGCCAGAACAACATGAAATGAGTTTTTAAAACCCTAAACTCAATGCCTAGTAAAAGGAGAAACTTGCTTCACTGTTGTGTCACTCTGACTCATCACTACTTCTCTATCAAAGTTACTACAGTGAATCAGTGTTTCCTGCTTCAATTCCACCTAAATGAACTTTTAGCTTGTGTTTGTCCAAAGTCTACATTTTCCTAAGTTTCCCCACGATTTTGTTAAGTATTCTGATGAGTTTTGATTTATTATCTCTTGAGATAAAGTGTCATGCAATCATAGGGCATAAACTAATTGAAATAATTTTTAATTAATAGTCATGTTGTCTTGTTCAAATGATTTAAATCCAATAAGCATCTGTTAATGTCTTTATGATTATTATGATTATTGATGCTTATTGTGTCATTGGTTGAGTTATTGAGTGGGTATTGCTGGAGTATTGTATTATTCTATTATCCAATGTCATTCAATCTGTGATTAAGACTGAATTGTAAATGATTCATTATACAGTGATGTTCCTGTGCAGATGGTAAACATCTCCATGTTGTTCACATTTGTAGTTGTTTAATGAAGGTACAGGAAAGTGATCCAATGCAATGCAATTGGATAATGTCAAAGGGTTGTATTTTCTGTGTTCTTAAGAGCTCATAACTTAAAACTCATTAAATAACTTGAAAATATCTTGGGAAATTTCAGGTAAATGTCTACTTTTCAGAAGAAAAACCTCAAAAACAACCCTAACCAAAACCAAAACTAAAAGGTGACTGTCAGTGGATCCCCCTCTGAAGGGAAAGTGATTTTGGTAATTTAATGCGTGTAATTCAGCACACATGTGAGGTCCAGGAGCTGTGGCTTCCACACAGATACCAGAGCAACTGTCTGCTGCTGAATGGCTTTGATAAGAGCATCATACCAATACAGAGGCCTTTCTCTGTGCAGCAGACGCCTCCTGTTCCTCTCCTCAGGAGTCCACCCGCTGCAACACAGACACAAAACATACAAACACTAAACATTCCATTTATTTAAATCCAATGTGTTTGTGAATGCTGGATTATATATATTACTGCTGATTATTGGATTATTCATTGATTATTGGTGGATTATTGGTGGATTATTTGATTATTCTATTATTCAGTATTATTAAACTGGTAATCTGTGAGTTCCTAGTTTTTATTTTGTCTCCATCTTTGGTACTAAGCGCTCATTGCTGTGGTGTTTCTGCACTGCACTTCCCAGAGATCACCTGTCAATCAAACAGTGTGTCCAGTACTGTGACGTTTCTCCTTGGATTTTCTGTTTCTGTCCAACAGGAGAAAATAGACTCCAAACTGACTCCAAACCTAATTTCTAAGATTTGTGAATAATTTTGCCCTGGCACTTTCCTGTTTTTGTATTCTGGACTTGTAAATGTGTTTTGTTATCAATAAAGAAGTTTGAGTTTCTGTAGGCGGTGCTCTTTCCTTTGTTTGTTCAGTCAGCACATGGAAGTATTATAGTATCGGTTCAGCCATGGTGGCTATCACTGCTCATGCTAACTACCCAGTTCTTCTTCTGTTTATTCCAAACAAACCAGAAACATAAAACGCATCACTTCCTGTGCATCAGAGGATTTCCCCCAGGAAAGACCTACCAGACACCGGGTGTTTAGAACAGAAAAAGCTTTCATGAACTGGATATAGGTTGAATCACTGTTGTGTTATATCAATGGGTGATAGAGAGTAGCAAAACAGACATTGAATTATATGAAAATGTTGCAGATTATTACTTGAAGTTTTTATTAGTATGTAACCAAGCTGCCCAAATGGTTTCAAATGGATATGTGTTCATGCTGATCTGCCAAAAATGTACCATGTAAGAATCAGTATTCAGCACAAGCAAGCGACATCAATGGAGCTGATGATGCAGATAGACTCATTTCGTCAATCACTGCTCTCATATATCAAAGAGAAGAAACAGCATTTGCAAGCCACATGGCACATATTCAGTTACAGAGAGCCCACAACTCTGTCTGCAAAGATCCTGGCTCAGGAGGGAGGGGAGTTTCGTGTGGCCTGGCCCTGTCATCACTAACTTAACTGAAATCAGAGAGGGCGGTATGGGTGTGAGAGATGAATAGTACTCTACACTCTGAGGCGAGGAGCTGTTTGATAGAAATCCCACATAAGAGTGTGTGGTTCTTTTCAAATCCAGGAGGGTCATTCAGCACTTGGGTGTGCAGACATAACAGTACTTGGAAAGTGACAGGATATGTAGAAAGGTGAGGAGAGATTCAGACCTCAGCTGATGAAAACTGTCACCAGACAGAAAGAAAGCGATTTGTAGAGAGAAATATGAGGCTGGAAGAAGACCACTCTAAACGCCCATCCTCACTCCATGCAGAATGGGGTGAGCAGTGCAAGACTGGGCTGATGTTGAGCTGAAAATATCATTATAATATTCCTATAATCACTATAATATTCCAATAATATCCCTATAAGCCTAAATCATTATATTATTCCTATCCCTTTAATCCTAAATCTAATATTCCTATAATATTCCTGTAGGGATTTAAATAGTGTCTGTTGTATAGTGAGGTAACAGAGATATTATGTATTTATCTCACTATAATATTTCTGTAATATTCCTATAGGGATTTATATCATGTCTGTGGTGCTCAATGTTAAGTTCATAGTGACCTTATCGTACTTAATGGTATTTTATCTCCTATGGTATCACTATAATTGTCCTATAGTATTCCTATAGTTATATTTTGCTACTCCTATACTTTAATTTAGCTGTGATGTATCCTTCTAAATCCTATCATATGATTACTATAGTTCCTTTTTTTAAGGTTATAGTGACACAACACACACTTCTCTTTTATAGGGAGAGGCTCGACATCTTGGTCGTTTTTATCATAGTGGAGAGCAAAGATCAAGCGAAAATCGCCAGAAATACATTTGGAAGCCACATCTTTTAAAGAAATTACACCTCTTGAGCATTCAGGACCAATGTTTCCTCTAAGCTGTGTGTCTCCATGTCTAATAATTCATCACATTGACCAAATAATATCTTGCACCAGTCATTGCTGCACTTTGTCCCCAGACATGTGATCTAGTCATATAAGCAGGTTTGGGTGGTAAATGTTAGATGCAATGTGGTTGTTTTTATAGCCGACCCGTTTTGGAGCCTGGTGCATCCTGTCGCACCGACACTCCTCCTCCCCGGGAGGGAGGGGTCAGGAGCCGGCGGTATTTATCTGTGGGGCCCTCTAGCAAACTCACTGATCCCCTGCTTCAAAGTTACACTCACACACACAACATTACCAACGCGTGGTTAACATGGCATACTACGAAGAGGTGAGTTTCCTTGCAATTTGTTTAATTTGGGGTTATTTTTTTATAACCTTAACCATAGGCCTGTGTTAATGTTGCCTGTTTTTGCTCTAGGTTTTTTTATTTTTTACAATCGGCCGTTTAGTTTGGATAGACTTTATTATTATTTATATATTATATATTATCCCCGGTTTTTTACGCCTCCTCTTAATCATACAGAAAGTATATCCTAACTGATTGCCCGATTACAAAGAAATACACGCAATTTAAGGATAAATTAACTACTTTATTTTTTTTTTTTTTAATCATTAGGATTTTCCTATATTATTCTTATAGGGACTTATAGCGCATCTGTGGCACGCAATAGTGAGTTTATGGTGACCTTATCCTACTTAATGGTATTTTTTATCTCCTCTGGTATCACTAATATTCCTACAGGGACTTGTAGTGTGTCTGTGGTGAATAGTGAGTTTACAATAACCTTATGATGACCGTGTACTTTTGATCTCCTATGGTGTAATATTCTTAAAACATTCCTATGGGCTTATAGTTTTCCTGTGGTATTTGTATGGCATCCATTTATAAAAATTATAGGATTTATGTAGTTCTTTTTGTTAGTTGTTTGTTAGTTGAAATCGTATACACTGGGCTATTCAGACTTTTTGCTTGTTAGATAAAATAAGTCAAACTGTAAGACAACTCCAAATTTAGATTGATCAGGCTAAATAGTAATAGTTTTATAATAGAGAAATGTGGGTCTATTATGAAATGGCTATGATGTACTGCTAGAGAGACCCACATTGTGTTCCTAACCTTTCCAACCCTTCTGCTTTCAGCTCATCTTTCTTGACAATTTCGACAACAGCTCGGATGAGTCCGGAGACTTTGACATGGACTTCCAGGAGCCGTGTGGCAGAGCGCTCAGCGACGACTTCTACAGGATCTTCTTACCCACAGTTTACGGAATAATCTTTATTCTGGGGATCATTGGCAATGGATTAGTCGTTGTTGTCATGGGCTACCAGAAAAAGGTCAAAACGATGACTGACAAGTACCGGCTCCATCTCTCGGTGGCTGACCTCCTGTTTGTCCTCACGCTGCCCTTCTGGGCCGTGGACGCGGCCAGCAATTGGTACTTTGGAAATTTCCTCTGTGTGTCTGTGCACATGATCTACACAGTCAACCTATACAGCAGCGTTTTGATCCTGGCGTTCATCAGTCTAGACAGATACTTGGCAGTGGTGCGGGCCACCAACAGCCAAGCCACAAGGAAGCTGCTGGCAGACAGAGTGATCTACCTGGGCGTGTGGCTGCCTGCAGCTCTCCTCACTGTGCCCGACCTGGTGTTCGTCAAGGTACAAGACATGAGGGACTCTGACCAGTTCTTCACCAAGGAGGACGGCCTGGAGACTGCGGGCTCCAGGATCATCTGTGAGCGCATCTACCCGCAGGGAGCCAGCACCATATGGATGGCTGTTTTCCGCTTCCAGCACATCCTGGTGGGTTTCGTACTGCCCGGCCTGGTCATCCTCACCTGCTACTGCATCATCATCACCAAGCTGTCCCAGGGCTCCAAAGGTCAGGCGCTGAAGAAGAAGGCGCTCAAGACCACAGTCATTCTCATCCTGTGCTTTTTCTGCTGCTGGCTGCCCTACTGCGTGGGCATCTTTGTGGACACCCTCATGATGCTGAACGTCATCCCTCACAGCTGCGGACTGGAACAAGGGGTGCAGAAGTGGATTTCGATCACGGAGGCTCTGGCTTATTTTCACTGCTGCCTCAACCCCATCCTCTACGCTTTCCTGGGAGTCAAGTTTAAGAAATCGGCCAGGAGCGCACTGACTATCAGCAGCAGATCTAGCCAGAAAACGACTCTTATGACAAAAAAGCGAGGGCCGATTTCATCTGTGTCTACTGAGTCTGAGTCTTCAAGCGTTTTGTCCAGTTAACAAACAGTCACCCTCAAAGCCTTTGACTTGATACTCTCAGGAGAGAAAAAAGTCAGCTTTAATTTCCACGGACATATTACATTTTGTACAGATGTAAAGAAAAAGTTTGTATACATTTTGTATTATTTGCCTTGGTTACTGCTATAGTATGTCTTGTGGGGGGTTTTACTGTAATTTTTTGAAGTCTTATCTTCCTCAAAGCAGATTGTATCCTCAGGCAGAGCCTGATTTCCATTCATTGTCTATTAGCTGTGCAACCAAGATTCATTTACCTGTTGTCACCTTTCCAAACTGTGTTCATCGGGCATATGGCCCCTTTTCTGTTTTCAGGGATAGTAGCTGCTTTTGAAAACCTGTAAATAGTTATTTGCATTTGTGTGTTCGCACTTAAGTTGTGTGATTATCTGAAAGCTATAATTTATTGCTGTCACTCACACTGGAAGTTTTGTAAAAAAAAAAAAATGCATGCTCCTTTTTTGGCCTGTGTTCATACCATTTTGAAGTTGTTTTTTATTTTGTGTAAAAATAAATTCTTAAATGCTCCTTGTAATGACTGTGTGGTGTGCATTTTCAGCTAAGTCACCTCCTCTGAGACCTTCCCCTCAGGGGGTAGAGGGACGTTTGAGGTGTGTGTGTGTGTGTGTTGGGGGTGGGGTGGGGTTGTTTTCTCCAAAGACAAATGTCTCCACCTGATCTGGCTGAAAAGCAGGAGGACTGAGCAGACAGGCCCTGTAATTGCAAGAACATCTGTGCACTTTTACATCTTAAGCAGCCATGACACAAAAGCTCAACTCTTCAGTTAGAATTAGCACCATATGGCTCCTTAACAAAGAAAATAGCATGTTATGTTCTCCTTTAAGTTTTTTTCCTCTCTTTTCAATTAGAGAGATATACTGCCTCCATTATGTTAGGCTTGTAAACTAGTTTTATCCTCATTCACTTCACAAACTGAATGTACTGGGTTAACCGATACATTCTCCTTGGGCTTACTACCAAAACATAAATAATAGTATTCAAAATGTAGATGATATTCTGAAAGTGCAGTGTAAAGAGGCAGATGTAGCCTTTTTGCAGCTTGTTTTATGTATCATTGGCAGTAAATCTGCTGGAATTATTTTCCTGGCCTGCAGTGACAAGATGCATACAAAATAAGACATAAAGATGACACAAGCAGTCACATTAATCTCTCTATGGGTTGTTTTATCCACTATGCATTGAGATCTTATCTGGGTGGACTGATGACAGAGTGATGTTCAAGTTGGAGACCAAAGGAAGCAGACAACAATAGATGTCAAGGAGAATGAAGTCGTCGAATGGCCACTGTGCATTGTGGTGTTCGCATTCATTCAAGACTCCAACGGGGAGACATTTCCATTTCTTTACATTTGAAAAAGGTGCTAAGTGCTCCCATCAAGCCCCGAGGGTTATGGACATTTTTCTAGTCTAGTTTCTCACAGTCAGGTCACAGTTAAACAAGAGGTGCTTTTTCAGTTGGAAATGTTGCAGAATGATTCATGCATTAGCATAAGAGCTCAGCTGCCTCAGTCAGTATGGGGAGAGATGTGGCATTTAACTCCACTGAGTTGAGTCCTCTTCATCTGCTTCTTTCACTGCCACCAGGAAACCTTTTCAACCACAGCACAATAAAAATCATCTTTCTGGCCAGATGGAATAGATATAAAAGGAATCTGACTTGGTGTACAGTATAAATACCCGGGTTAGACAGTGAACTGATATATGGGGCATATATTGGTCTTATATTAAATATCAGATATCGTCCAGTCAGTTTCTATTTATTTATTAATTCTTCATTTAAAGGCAGTAATATGTCCCAGATTTTCCTCTACCATTGAATAGGTTAAATGCCTTAAAGAGCTGCTAACCCTAAAATAATTTTGTTGGTATGGTTTTTAATGCAGAGTCTAAATTCTGTTTCAGAGGCTTTCCCACCCTAACAACAATACAATTATGGGGGGGACAATGAATCCGTGTCATTTTTTGGCAAGAAAAATTTAAAGATGTTGAATATTGGCACAAAATCTTGGTCATCAGCATGCAGCTTCAATCCAACAATAGCGTTATTGGAGTTGGCTCTCAAACCCCATATCGGTCGAACTCTAATCCATGCTTTTCATATGACACATGACACCGACATCACACATTACACAAGCTGTAGAGCTGGACAGGACCTCACATATGGTGCAAGAGGGACACGTGGACAAACGCAACAATTAAGAACATGGTTCACAGTAAATCAATACACATAGACAAAAATGCCTTTGGTGCCGTACAACAGTCCCTGTAGAGGGAGGAGACGTTCATGCTGAGAGTCCAGTGCACTTCCATACACTCTTGTCCCAGGGTTAATTGACCGATTATGTGGCTCCAAGTGGACATTTGAAGCATTTAGGATCACTTTACTGAATGCCCAACCATCATCATCGTAACTAGTTGGTGGATGCTTTAATCCAAAGTGTCTTACATTGCACACATTTGAAGTATTGGTGGCCCCCGTGGGAACTAAGCCCTGGTAGTGCTAGCGCTATGCTCTGCTCATTGAGTTACACAGGACTACATCATCCTCACAAACAGCGAGGAGGATCTTTTATTCATCATCTAAAGTGTTGGTCTCTGTGTGGTCAGAAAATAACCTAATGCTGCTGAGTAACACACTAAGAAGTGTGCTCATTCTGTTGCACTATTAACTTACAAAGGTGTTTATTTTCTAATATGATTATAATCTTATTCAAACATCTATATCATCTTCTCACGCAGTATTGCAAAACTCCTACCCCTTCTGACATGTAATACGTCCGTTAAAATAAACTCAAACAGTAAAAATATTTTGATTTAGCAAAGTACTCAGAGATGTTTGATTAGTGGTTTTCTTGTTTGCTTTGCTGGGTTAAAGGCCAAAGCTGTTGAAATGGACAGGAAATAGTTTCTGCTGGTGATTCATTAGCAGTGTGCATCTAACTGCTGCGTTTCAAACTGGAACTTGGGATAATTTTCTAGGCTGGTTAGGAGCTCATCTAGGCTGTCCTATTAAGACACATTCAACTTATGGGTGACAATAAGTATCTTTAAGAGCAAAGATCATCTTAAAGGAATATTGCAAACTGGGGACGACAGCAACACAAACACAAGAGGTTCCTTTTGGGCATTGACCTATTATTAACGGTGACGTTGTTTTGGTTGGGAAGTGAGCAGCAGGAAGGCTGTTTCCTGCATTAGGAGCGCCTGTGGCCAACTGCCTGAGAAACGACTTAAATGACCCCCACTGTATTCAAATCACCGTGGCTTGCTGTGCGTGGTCGTTGGTCAAAAGGCCACTGGATGCCTGGATGCACTTTATGCACTCAACCAAAGGCGTGAAAGTAATTTCATGGCAAGCGGCACTTAACGTAGAAGTGGATGCCTAAAAAAAGCCCACACATGGTGGGGGTGGTGGGTACTTTGTTTTATCTGCTCCCATTGTAATTTGTTACATTATATGCCATGTGGTGGGCACTTTTATTTCAACGGACCTTACAATACCCTGAGTATATACATTTTAGTAGGGGTGCCCCCCTAGAAATCAAACCCTCATCCTGGCAGTGTGATTGATAGCTCACCTCCTCAGATAAACAATCTTGTTATCAGTAATCATTAGCTTACTTAACTCAATTGCATTGTATTGTATTACTCAGTAATTCCCAAACTAGGGTCCAGGGACCCCCGGGGGTCCTTGAGAGGGTTCCAGGCCAGGGGGTCCCCAGCAAAATGAGCTTCAGTTTGGTTTCACTGAAATATGTACAGTTCTGTGCAAAAGTCAGTGTCCACCCTTTCGTTCATTCAATTTCCAGTCAAACGGCCATTCAGTACAAATTATTTATTTTTTGGTGTCAAACAATAATGCAGGAAACATATTTAACAGAAAATTACACAAAAGCCTCCAACACTAAGGAAAATAAGTGAGTTTCCAAAACTGGAGTTCAACAAATGATTGTAAGATATAGAGAAAATGGGACTCCTAACAACCGTGCAAGACCTGGTAGACCAGCAGAAATATCACCATCAGATAGACAGTACTTAAAGCTTTCATCTTTGAGACAGGAACAAATCAAGCTGCACTGTTGCTTCAGATCTGAAAAAATCCACAGGTGTTTCTGTGGATCCTTCCACACAACTCAACGCTATGGGTCTGAAAGGATATTGCTGTCAAAAAGCCGCTACTGAGAAAAGGAAATAGACAAAAGAG
>OMLI01087135.1:0-21362 GCA_900302605.1 Rondeletia loricata
ATAGATAAATGTGCTTACAGTGCTTTACATAACAAGTTGATTATGCTTGTAAGTTGTTAAGCACTGTAAGCACATTTATCTATTTATGAAAAAAAAAAATTCCTGTAAACTTAATTTGCACAAGAGATTTTAGTGAGGTATTATTTTGTATCCTCCACTTCCTTTAAACATTTAACTTAACACATGGAGTCGTGGACAAGTTGCGGTCAGTGTGTGTTAAAGAGGCACTATGCAATTTGTTGTACATTGTTTAATGTACGATTGGCCAGTTTGTGATGCACACTAAAGAATCTGATAAGCTTTCATGTCAATTCTGTGAATAAATACATAATTCCTGCTTTTTGCCTTTTTATGGGTATTTTTTCTTCTTCAGTTACACAGATATCGTGATGTATCGTAGATGAAATGTCTTGCAATATATCGATTATCGCAGATATCGTGTATCGTGATATTATCATTATCGAGGGCCAAATAGTCACAGTATCGTATCGTGAGTTACTCGTATCGTCCCACCCCTAGAAAATATCACTGCAAATGTCCCCAAATCACATTCTGCCTATTCCTTCAGCACTCTTCACCTCAGCTGTGATGATTTTATGTCATTTTTCAATGACAAGAAACAAAACATTGGATCTCAGATTACCTGCAGGTGGTGCAGCGCAGGACGTCTGAGACCAATAGTCTCACACTTTACACCAATTCCACTGCAGGACTTTTCCAAACTGGTAATGACCTCTAAAGCCTTTTAGATCCCTTACAAAATAATTTAAAGATCTACCTTGCCTCAAGCCCATTTTTACTTGCAAATAATTATCTTTCCTCTGGCATTGGTCCTGAATCATTCAAAGAAGCAGTTATCAAGCCACTTTTAAAGCCCAACAACATTGTAGCCCAACTTCAACATTGAAGATCTCAAAAATTTTACAATTTCCAATCTTCCATTCCTCTAAAATATACTAGAAAAAATGGTTGCCTGGCTGCTCCTTCAATTTTTCAATTCATACAATATCTATGAACTCCTCCAATATGGCCTCAGGCCTCAGGACTAAGATAGCTCTAATTAAAATGTGAACCTGCTATCAGCCACAGATTAGGGCTCTGAATCCATCCTCATTCTCTTTGACTTAAGTGCAGCCTTCAATACATCATGGCATCCTCTTGGACTGTTTAGAAAATCTTGTTGCCATCTACAACACTGCTCTTGAAACTGGTTTTGCTCATACTTGACTTAGAGAACACAAATTGTTTGCTAAATGGTAACACGTCTGCCTGTTCTAAAGTGTATTTTGGATTCCCCCAGGCTTGAGCTCTTGGTCTTCTCTTATTCTCACTCTCAGTCTCCCCCTCGTTAATAATTCTCGTTCACTCTTATATAGATGATACACAACGTCACATAGTGATTAAACCTGGTGATACAGCACAGTTAAATACATTTGAGGCCTGTATTTTAGAGATCAAAAGATGTCTGACAAACAAATTTCTTCCCCTCAATGCCAACTGAACTGAAATGTTCATTCTAGGCCCTAAACTGCAAATAACCCACTTATAAGACTGCTTTCTTAATTTCACTGGCTGCACAGTTACCCCATAGGATTCTGTCAAAAATCACCTTTGGCAATCACATCAAGGCAATATCAAAACGGCATGCTTTCCACAGTGTGTTCCCTCTACCTGTTTTGTTTTTGTTTGTTAGTGTTGTTTCTGTTGACCCAAATTACTGGGTCAAAACACTCAGAACCCAGTGCAATATTCTCTAGATCTGTTATATTTTAGTTTATTTTTTCTGTCACTGACATCGGTAGCATGTGCATATTGTGTAGAAAAGAGACCTATTTCCTAAATTACTCCTTTTATTTTTTTTATTTACTACTTTTATAATGTTGTGTTGTTTTATGTTTAATGTGACCGACGTGAGCAACCCACCAAGTCAAATTCCTTTTATGTGCAAACTTACTTACAATAAAACTGATTCTGATTTGAAATCAGGCTAACCTAACCAGGATTGGATGAATGCATAAGTTGCCATAGTAACATAACTTGCATCCATTCAAGCCTCCTTGGTGAAACAGAGTTATCCGAGAAGTTAGCCAGCCTTAATGAAATAAATCTGATGTACTGCGTAATCTCACTCTGTCAAATACCCCGTCCCCCGCCGTTTGTTAAAGTGCTTTATAATTAATATATAAATAATAATGATGGTGATGAATATGACTTGAAAAGAATATATGAATATTGAAGCAGCATATGATGGATAGTATAAAGAGTGTACTGTGTGCTGTGCTATCCTTTGGTCTTTTTCTGGAGTGCAACTGAAAGCACATATTGTGTCATTAGAGTGTATTCTGTCGCTTCCAGTCCCGGTTTCCCATCATGTTCACTGATATGAATGAGTCCTACTGTGATGACTCACAAAGAGCTAAACTAACAGTAATTTAAACATCATCCCCTGTTCAGTTCAATAAGCAGTTGAACTGCTGAAGACGTAATCCTATGGATGCCAGGAGAAGGCTAAAAAAAGATGATTCATACTGTAAACCACAGTATTTCCCTAGTGGAAATTAGTTGGTGGATGTCTAGTATTTGGAGTGCACGCCTCTGTTTCCATGGCAGCACAAGGTAGTAATACATCCTGTTGGACACACCGGCTTGTTTTTTCCACAAACACTCACCACCCTCCATCCTAACACACACCTAGAATATAGCATGGTGTATTGGACAGGGCTGCAATTTTGTTTGGATTTTGTTTGCACATGTTTGATTTGATTTGGTTGGATGTGGCACGAGCTACAAGTCTGTGATTTGTCATTTGGAAATGATGGCTGCGGCTCAGACCCAATGAAACCATAGCTTCTCTGTTTCTCTGGTTTGAGCTTCAAAGAGAAGATTGTGTTATGGAAAAAGGAAGAACATTTTGGTCATAATACCTCACTGGCCAGCACAAGACTGGCAACAGGAACGGAAGGCCGAGTGAATGAAGATTTGACAAATTAATAATTGCACGTTTTCACATCCAACAGTGCTGATTGGCTGGGAGCTTGAACAAAGATGTGTTTCAGTCTCAGAATTAAACAAACCAACCCAATCATAGCATGCAGAACCTTATTAAACGTCTCTTTTCTATGAAGGTAATGTAGAAAAAAGAAATATATTAATGTATTTCATATTTATGCCATCTCTTCTACCTCTACTCTCTCTCTATCTCTCTCTCTCTCAGACTCTATTCGATGGACATTGGCACCAGGTCAAACTCCTGGTGAGGCCTCACCAGGTTACCAGTTTCCTTGATGATCAACAGATCCAGGAAGTAATGTTGGAGCCTGTGGAGCCCATTTACATTAATGGGAAGACACAGGTGGCTAAGAGGCGAGGAGCAGACATCACTGTACCTGTGAGTACAAATCATACCTCTAATTACTACAGTGTGTTGCTTTTCTTAGATTGACTGATGCTACCTAACAACAAAACCGCAAAGTCTGCCTATCTGGAGAACCAGGGAGGTTGAAGCAAATGCTGAAATGTTGACTATTTTTACTGTATTTTACTGATTCCTGAGGAGGAACTTTGTCTTTTCCCCTGCCATCCTCCGCAGGGTCAATCATAAGCACATTGCACGGTCAGATGTGGCTGAACCTCAGGCCTTCTGTTTACAGCACTGGTTTTCAAGCTTGTATCATCGTGACCCAACAGTCTGCAGGGTTTCATTCCAAGCAAACGCTACAGCAGCTGATTTCACTGATTAGCACACCTTCAACCAGAGAGGAGGAACTAGTCAGTGAAATCAGCTGCTTGTGCGTACTATGAAATAGAATCCTGCCGGCGCCCCTGGTGTTTGGTTGTAATGAAAACCTGCAGATTCTTGGGTCACAATAGCACATGGTTGAAGACCACTGTGAGCAACTTGGTTGATGTGTCGCTCTATTCTGACTGATTGTGGGCAATGCAAGAGGCCCTGATTGCATATATGTAGTGGTCTGCAGCCTCAACGTTTTGAACAGGCAAATCATGTATTTTTCTCTGCTTTGGTATTTACTTTCATAACGATACATTGTTTTGATGAGTTAACATAGCTAGCTAGCAAGCGCTAATTAGGTTGCATTAATTGAAAATAAACAGAAAAAACTCAAAAAGCGAATAAAAATGACTTCAGAGCTTACCATCGACCTCAATGATGGATGCAATCATTCTCCAAGCATCGCTTTTATCTTTATCTTTCAGATAGATTTGAATGGTTGTAATCAACTTCTTGTCCATTTTGCACTTGTCAGGTGGCACTATTGTTCATGAAACAAAATCACATCGGTAGGGAAACAAGGAAGCGCGGAAACCAGCTGGAAAGCTTGTTGAGCGTCCACACATCGGCCGAATGTCCCTGGTCGTTCAGCTCTATATAGGAAATTAATGGTCTTCTGGAGACATGTTGATCATGTTGCTCGCAGTGTGAACACACAGTAACCAAAAGGCCATCCTGCTGCTGTACTTTGTTTACACCCCAGAGTTTGTCAAGGTGATCTGTAAATCTTATACGTTCATCAACAAACTAAGTAGAGGATATCGTCTGCTGTCCTACTGACTTCAGACAGCCATACACTATATGATATATAGATGATTTATCAGCAATTATCTTTGAACCAGTTAAACCATCTTTAAATAGGCCAGCCTCAACAAGTTTTGGCAGAAGGCATAGAAGTCATGCCAAGTGCCACTTTACATTATATCCATCTGTGTATATGTGACCATGGTATTGCAAAATGACTAAATTTAGAGCAGTGTGTTTACTCAAAGCCTAATGAAACTTCTAATGAGACCTATGCATGTCATGTAAAATGTTTTATGGAAGCCATCAGCAGGACAGATTTTCACACTTTAACAGCAATGAAATAGGCATTCGTTTTTCAATGAACTGAGTTAGTAATAGTGGGGAGATATTTCTTCTTTTTTTTTTACATTTCAGGTGGAGATTCAGAAGCTGCGACTATACTGTGATCCTCATCAGAGTGAGAGAGAAACAGCTTGTGAGATCTACTCAGTGGTAAGATCCCTACCATCACCAACCTATAACATATCTGCTCTGCACTGTGGTTTGTGGTTCACAGATAACAGGATCGTATCTTGTTTTTAATATTATGTATAAGGGTAGACTGACAATAACCGTAATGTTTTCTCTTTTCCTCTCTCTCACAGGATGATGAAAGGGTAAGTTTTATTTCTTTATTTAACCTTTATTTAACCAGGTTGGTCCCATTGAGATCAGAAAATCTCTTTTGCAAGGGAGACCTGGCCAAGAAGGCAGCAGCACATAGCATGTAGACAGTACAAAATACAAAATAAACAGAAATATAAAATACAACGCGAGAAATACAATACAATGCAATACATGTAGGTATAATACAAAGATACAGACCAGAACAAATGTCAGATTCTAAGGATCAGGTTAAAAGAGAAAAGAGAGGACTCAGTCAAAGCAGTGACAATTTCCGATTGAGTCATTAACAACAAACCTAACTAGGGCTTTAAATTCACCAAGTGCCACAAGATTCTTAAGTTTCAGGACATTCTGCAGACTGTTCCATGTAGTAGGTGCAGAGACTTTAAAGGCGTTTTTGCCCAATTCTGTCCATGTCTTTGGGACTTCCAACAAAATGAAATCTTGTGAGCGTAACTAATGCGAGCTTCCATGTTTCACAGTAGTATACGTAGGCTACTTGAATAAGTGGGAAGCATACCAATAAGTGCTTTATAGATAAATGTATACCAGTGACTGAGCCTGCATACGTACAGAGATGCCCAATTAACCCTAGCATATAAGTGCAATGATGAGTAAGATACTTATAGCCAGTGGGCACCGTGATAGACTGTATCCAACATGCATAATTCACTAAAATTGCATTGCATTGCTCCTCAACTGCGGGAGCAAAGTGTATATTCACTAAAATATTGCACAATTTCCAAACGGCTACGTTTATATAATGCAGCTAACCAATTAAGTTTAAGGCAATAGTCTGATTAAACCGTTTACATGATTGCATAAACTGACAACTCCCCATAATAAAGTATTTATTTCGATTATCCAGAGGAGTGGAAATGGAAAATGTTAATTATTATTTGTTTCCTGTCCCACCACTATCAAATTTAACCAAAACAATTACAGCCTTGATTCTGCACATCATGTTGTTTGTCGCAGCCATAATGCCATCCTTCAGACACTACTTTGGAGAGACCCGTTGGAAAGGAGACGACCCATGCAGTTGTTGCACCCCGGCAACCCGGCGTTTTTGGATGAGGATACGGAGTGAGGAGGTGGGAACGGGCGGTTCTGAAGGAGTTCAGTGATGTAGAGTGGAGAGAGAACTTTAGAATGGAGCTGTGTGGACTAGCCCACTGTCCAATGCGTCCCCTGGATGTCACCGTCCGTGCTCCTTCACTCCTGATGATTTGCACTGTATAAACCTGGAAGCTGTGCGGAATGGCCGAGTTATATCCAACCAGTTTGGCGTGCACAAAAGTATAGATGCTTTTGTAACAGCCTGGCGCTGGTTGCGCAAGATTTTAACAAAGTACCCACACTGGATAAGGCGTGCGTAATTGCACAGCGCTTGGAAAATGCGCATGGCATCCCTCAAATTAGAGGCTGCAGATGGAACGCACATACCTGTCCTGCCGCCTTCGGATGGATACAGGGATTTCATCAACCGAAATATATCCTACAAGCAGTTGTGGATGACAGATATTGGTGAGAATCCGCCCTTAATCTAGCCCAGTAGGCCTACAGACTACAGTTCCCTTCTACCTCCGCATAGCATGTTGAGCTGGACACATGCGCAACTTGGTCATAGTTCAAGAAATGCGACTAAGGTGGTGTATAGCTAGCTATATGCCATAAGAATGCTTGGAATTGAATGGGATCCTCGGGTCCTCGGTTTCATGTCTTCTTTTATATCATTAAAAAGATCTAATATCGACTGAGTATTACGTCGGTATCTCAGAATAATTTCAGGCTCTTGGAAGTTCGAGAAAATACATTCTCTGATGGAGAATCCTCTATCTAGTTTGCCTAATCTGCTGGTGACGGTGTCTGAGTCTAGTATGAATAACAGCCGAGTAACAGAAAGTCAATCTGACCCAAAGAGAGACCTATTTAACAGTGTGATCCCATTGTGCAACTAAAATGACCTTTTCAAAGGTTTGCGCTACCAGATGTTTTGTGAATTGATCGCAAAGCCAAATTTACAGGACCAAACCCACAAGTCATTAATATTTACACAATAATTATATGCAAAATGCCTATACATATTTATAAGGAGCACTAGCACAGTCAGCTCGCCTTTCACTGTGCCGCGCGCAACGCTCATAGAGTACGGTTCATATGGCAAAGGCGCTTTCTCTCATTGCGGAGGTTTGCGCGTGCACTACGCTTAGTGAATCAGGGCCTCAATATTCAATGGTTGGTGAGACTCCTTGAAACTTGTATTGGGTAATACAAGTCTTAAATCTGCTATAGCCACAATGACTATAACAGACACAATTTCCCAAGTCGTTTGGGTCTGACAGTAAAACATCTCTTTTAATGTGATCCTAGGGATTATGAATGATACAGATTTGTTTTGTTGTAGTTTAAACCAGGGATTCTATAACTTTTTAATGTCAAGGACCCGCAAATAGACCCACCTTATGCCTCACAGACCCCCACTTTACCAGATTTAGTCCCAGGAACCCAGATGGGAACATTTTAGTTGTATAACTGTCTACACTGTAGAGTGAAACCTATGATTAGTCATTCTTATACATCACTCTTATAGGCCTACATCTTATATCTCATTGGGATAATTTCTAGTGAATTGAAGTTAAACTATTCCTCATTTTGCTGGGGACCCCCTGGAACTCCCTCAAGGACCCCTGGGGGTCCTCAAACCATACTTTGAGAACCACTGGTTTAAACTATGTAGACATTCAAATTAGACATGTTCCCAAACCGCATTTGGTGGTACACTTTGTAAAATAGGGAATTACTATATCACAGGCACACTAATCACAATGGTGGAGATAAAATGAGTAAATTATATTATGTCTTGAAATGAACTGAATATTTGTATTCACTTGCCTTATGGCAGCTCAGTAGAGAAAGTGAGATTTAGTCATGCAGGTCACGTAATGGAAATTTCCATTGTTGCTCAATCGTTTTCTTACATAGTTTCTCTACAGGATGTTTATCTACAGATGTGTAGAAACTTTGTCAGTTTGTCAGAGGCAAAATGGCAGAAAAAACAAACATTTAAAGTTGTAATTCTTCAACAATTGCAATAATCTATTATTCTCCCAATGATGAAATCCTGAATACGTTATATAACCAACAGATTTGATCTCCACATAAAAATGCAATTAATGTTAAGCAATATTAAGTTAATTAATGTTAAGCAATTCATGCATAGCTATTCCATTCAAGACCTTGTATGGTGTTTGTGTCATTAACAACAATTTTTCATTGTTACTGTCAACTTGTCAACTGAATGTTTAGAAGAGCAGGTATGTTGACCAAGCCAGTTTTTCAGTATCAAGAAGGGTTACGGTGTCACACTAAATGGAAAATGTTGACAAAGATAATGAAATCTTGATGTGAATACAAAAAATGCTTTATTATATTAACACATATATATATATGTCAACCATAATTCCACATTTGTGAGCATATGTGATTCAGAGGTTGTCAATCATTTACGTGTGTTTCATAATCAATATATTCCATAGGTATGCTCCTTTCCATCTCTGTATCTGTCCAGGTAGCGTAGCGGCTGTCCGTGAGGGTACTTGACCTGTGGAGGGTGGTAGACTGGAGGCCGAACAAACTCAAACACCGGCTCCTTCATGTCTGTAGGACATGTAGAAAAACAAAGTCAACGATCAGACTTCTAATTATTATAAGACAAGCAATCCACACAAAATTCGGTCTGCATCTTCTTTGAGACACTTCTGAATGTAGGTGTTGTACAAGTCTTTTGTCCTAATTGTGAATTTAGCGTTTATATCAACTACAGGGTTTCTGCAGGTTTCAGAAACTCAAATGTAAGACTTTTTAATGATACCTGGAATTGAATTTAAGACAAATTTAACAACTAAAATAAAGACACAAAAAACTTGCAAAACAGCCAAGTTCTGATTGAACATAGCTAATCCAAGTTCTAAAACTATACATGGGCAGTAAAACAAAAAGGACACTTGGAAGTTAGTGTTTTAGGAACATATGTCCAGTTATGTTTATGAAAGCAGATGCAATGAAAACAAAACATATTTAGCATATTGTATTAACCCTGTTCTGTATTGATATCGGAGTCAACATGCATGTGGATCAAAGTTATTGGAAACTGGAAGTGCAATTAATGCAACACAACATAAGAAAATAAACCGACATTACTGCTGGTCCCATTAAAAATGTTTGGTGAAACTACATAATTCATAGCATTTGCCTTATTTTGTTTGCCTTCCTTTCCAACTCGACCTCGACTAGATACTGTATCACTGTCAATACCAGTGTCTGATTTCATATTTGCATCAAAATTTAACTTAATAAAAAAATAAACCTGCTATTACATTGTGAAAAATTAAGACCTCTAATAATTGCATTTAATTGCATTCACTGCATTTTAAGTACTTTTAAAATCCTAACAGGCTGTGAAATCAGGAAGCATTTCATACTTAACGACAAACTTTAGCAGATGGTGCACAAACTTGCAGACAATCTAAGAATAGGGCTCACATTTGACGAGGAGCATCACATACAAGAATCGTCTGTGATGGGTTTCACCAGCAGAGCCCTACAACACTAAAATGCTCTCAACACTAATGCTCGCATTATAATGAGATATTACAACACCAAAAATGGACAGACAGCATCTGGTTCTCTGTCAGATTTGTGTCGTTTTTCATCTTACAAACAGGAATTAATCCAGATTTCTCCAGATTCAAGTCTTTGAATTCAAACTAGGTTGAAATACTGTTGGCGGCCCACACTGGTCTGCAGCTTGATCGGTAAGCAACAAACGGAGTCCTTAACTCCTCTCATCTGCGCCGACTTCCCCTTATCTACAGAGTCACCGAGACTAAAATTGCACCTTAAATCATTGTAAAAGTCATATCGTGAGAACCCGGTATAAAACTCATTGAGGTCCCAACTCAGCTAATAGTAACTGACTCCTCACGCAACATTCTGAAATACAAACTGGATTTGCCAGAAGGCTAGAAAGTCCCTGCCTAATCACAACCACTTGTAGGTAATTGAAGATGTAGGAAGTAAGGATTTTATTGGAAGGGTCTTTTTTGGTGTTGCTGTGATAACAAAAAACACATATTTGGGGGGGGGGGTCACCTGGGTCTGAGGATGGCCTGGCCTGGATTTGAAGCAGGAGAAAGACCAAGCATGCATTATGTTTGTGTGTGTGAGAGTGTGGACTTACTGAGTGTGTTGTGAAAGGTGCTGGTGACAGATTCATCCCACTGGCACTGGAAGAAAGCCAGGCCTGCCGGTGTCATGTTGTCCTGGTGTCTCTTGTAGAAATCCACTGTCTTAAATGTACGATCCGCCAGAGAGTGGCTGGGTAGGAGAGACAAAACATGCTTGTGTGTTTCTATATGAAACAGATACATTCATAAACACAAAAGTTTATATTATGCTTGTGAATAAATTCCTTACCTCAACCAACACTAACTCTGACACTAACTAAGCCCCTAATGCTTAAACAACCCCTTTACCAAGTGAGGACTGAAAACATTTCCTCTTTTTGGAAGATGTTCTCCATTTTTCTATCCTTGTTAAAGCTACACAATGCATCTTTGCAAGTTGGCGGCTCCAAATGGCAGCGAGAGGTAACTATTTGAAAAATCTGAACTTCAATACCCCAAAACGTGACGTCAGTAAACTGCACACAGTCTGTGATGCTTTATACCAAGGGGAAGAGAGGCAAAAGATCCAACATGGGTGAGTCCACCTTTCTCTGGATGGAGCACTCGCTCACTGCTGTTTAGGAGACAGTTTGGATTTCGCTCTTCGATTTGTCACTTCCTGTGAGTAGTGTCCATACCTGACACCAGAATTTAATTTGGACAAATAGGGTGAATCTACAGCATCTCAATTAGTGGGGATGGGACGCTCTGCTGTATTGCAGCCCCACTTTGCGGTTTAGGATGATAAGACAGGTTTATTCTACAGTAATATGTGTATGAACATGAATTATCTGGCCGTGATATGAAACACAAATAATGCTAAGAGCATAAACTTCATTCCTGTATGGTGATTCTGTTGCTCACCATGGAGGTTGCCTGACGTCTTCTTGGAAGTTGATGGGTCCTTCCTGCTTGAAGAGGACGTAAATATAGCGGTGGAAGCCTGTTCCTTTGGCAGGGAAGGGAGCCAGGTAGTGACACAGCTCGTCCCCGGACTGCACTGCACCCCCTGGTATATTCCCCCTACAGAGACAAGGAGACACAGGCTCTCCATCAGTCAGGATCAGTGATGTAGTGGCAGATAAAAACTGGGTAAAGAGTGAACTCCCATGATCACCATAAGGCAAACAACAACAAATATGAACAAACAAAATTAGTCTTAGAAAAACGAGTCTTCTAAATCACATATGTTTTATATTCTTGAAAATAACTTATTTTCATTTTCTACTTAAATCAATCTGATACTAGTTACTATAAGGTATACTATGGATTTATATCAAAGATTTATATTTGCTGACAAAGGTGGGTAAGCTGAGTTTAGGTGGCTTTATCCTCTACGTCCTTTGTGAAATTATCATAATGTGAATTCACTATGATGGGCCTTTCTCCAGAGGTATTCAGAAAAATAACATGTAAAAGTAGACTGCATTACTTTAAAAATAAAAAATGTATTCCAGTAAACATGCTCCACTATGTCTAAATCGGAGTTGAGTGTTATAGTTGTTAATATCTCTGCAGTGACTCCCCAAAATCCAAGTGAGGTCACATCACTGTGATTGAGCACATATTGTCTGGGAAATTATCTTTGAATCAATTTACCCTTAATTGAACTGCCTGGTTAAGTAAAGCTTTTGAAAATGTAGTATTTTTTGTAGAAATGACAAAAGTGATCTAAGTCCATGTCATGTTAAGTAATTTGAGTATATTGTAAAACATTATTTGAGCTGTAATACTTACACTAGCCAGTGCACATACTCCCCCTCACTGTCAAGGAGATGCTCGTCTGAAAAAGACAAAGGTTTTTTTTGGGACACAAACCATAAATGTTAAGAATTTGTGCATTGTGACAGTTGATCCCTACAAACAAAGACAGTAACCTCAGTCATAATACAGTCATACAGTGCCTCCATGTGGATTTTGATTAGAATATCAGAATATGATGGGGAAACGCAGAAAAGGGCAGTTGTGTTCAGTACACAAAAATCATCTTGATTCGTTATTTTAGGAAAAAGAAGGAAATTTTCCACGGAACCACGCAAATTTGCTGACTCCTGTGTTTCTAAGCTTTGTGTCTGTACATCCCTGATGTTATTTCCAAAAGGACACTGACCGGGACAGGTGAGCAGCAGCGTCCACAGGGAGCCCTCCTCTGCCTCAAAGCTGACCTGAGGAGCAGATGCCGCCTACAAGATATAGTATGGAGCACAGTCAGGGAAGACACATAAAGTTGGATAGAGGGCAACAAGTGAAAAGACAAGTGAAGAAAATGAAATAATGATGCAGGACATAGGGAAGGAATGAGGGGTGAGAAAACGCAGCAAGACAGGTGACTTTAAGGGGTGTCATCCCTCAAAACGTCATTTGGAGAACAAGATTAAGACACTGTTTAACTCCCATTCCTTTAACCTACTTCAGTAGGTGTCAGCCGATTCCCATAATGCACTTGGCCACTGTTGTCCTGGCCATAGCTGACCCGGAGTGAGACATGAGGTAGAAAATAGGCCATGGGGAAGAGATCTCTGAAGACTCCGTAGTGGTCTGCCAGTCTCTTTATTTGAAATGGACCGCTGCTCTTCTCCCAGGTTTCCTGCACTCGATCCAGAGGGATCTTGACTGTGGGGGGGAAAAGATTGAATGTTAAATACAAGACAAGTGGTGGAACATGCATGGCTGCAAGCTGAATATGAAGATTAAAAAAATAAAAATCCCATTCTCTCTAAAGGAAAATTCCACCCTTGGATAAGAGTTATTTTGTGATGAATGTTGTAACTTACTTTTTTCGTGTACCCACTTTCCCTCAACCTGCTTCGTCTACTTCAGTTAGTATTTTTCTTACATTTCCCATAAAAACTTTAGACAACGGGCTTGTGGGTTGTACCTGACTGAAGTTAAATTAGCTTGAAATTGCATATGAAATGCGGATATATTTTCTCAAATATTGGAACCAGTGGTTGTAAACTGTTCTTTCTCTTCTAATAATCACAAATCTATTCATCGGTGTGGTTTTACTGGTTTGCTTTACAAGTTAATGAAGGTGGAAAAACAATACCCACCAAATATCCAATATCAAGCTAACTTTAATCCACTAGCTGTTGTTGCCAGTTGAGAAAAGGTGAGAGTAGCCCCCTTACTCAAAACACAACGGCTCTTTCTCAATACCTCTATGACGCGTTTTGTGTAATATCTTTCCAAAACAAAAGAATGCAAGAATGGATAAAGATCACGGAAGTTTCTTTGCCAGCCAAGGATGCACCGACGACAATGAATGGGAAGCCAACATGTCTTGTGGCTGCAATGCATTCCATTATTGACTACTGAGGCTACGGTCTGTAAAGAAATTGCTCTCTTCCTCTTCTACGATGGATTTCTCCCTGTATGATTGTTGAACTTTGGTGCAAAATGGAGAGTCTAGAAAGAAGCCCTCACTGTTTGATTCTGGGGGACTGACACCAAAACCTGATGCTTGCCATTGAGGTTTTAGATAGCTGAAAAGTATTGTCCTATTAAACTCCACTGTAGCTGCGCTGGAAATATCTCAGTGACGTCACGTCGTCTATGTTGGCCATGTCCACAGGAGTAACAAACAGTGTTAGTGTTTTAGGGTGGACTTTTCTCTTAATGAAATCTCTATGAATTAATGAAATCTATCCATTAGGGAAGCTCAAGGATTCCGTTTATGGCCGGTCTGGGCGGGCTTACAGGTGCGCAAACGGGAAGCCCTCTCCAGCTCCACATTCTTCTTGTTCTCCTTCACCACCTGCTTCCTGTCCCTGGCCTCTTTGGTCCTGCGGGGTCGGCAATGTGGCAGTCCGATGTCCACTCGCTCTGCACCTGTGCCACAACAAAACACCCCAAGACTCTGAAGCTGTGATAGATTTAATGACCACAAAATGAAATACTGTGACAAACTACTCTGTCATGAAGTGTTTATAGCATCATGGCAGTTACTTTGAAGATGTCTCTTTGTCAACAGTAGCCTCCTCTTCCATGTCTTACCATGCTCAGGGTCTCCTTTCTCCACATGCTTTCTGTAGCTGTTCCACCAGACAGACTTGTTCTTCTCCTCTTCTGCCTGTTTGAAGTAACGAGTATAGCTGCGATACTTCTCTAATGAGTCCAGGTTTTCATGGTCAATATCCTCATTTGGCATTGGACCCAATGGAGGGGCCCATCGGCAGAGGAATGCTGTTATTGGTAAACATCCCAAAAGTTTTGTTAGATAATGGTATTTTTCGTGTATACCCAATTTCCCCAAGGGATCACTAAAGGTCTCATCTGATCTAATTTATCTGCAACTACCGAGTAGAAAGCACCTTATGATATTGTCTACCTTTTCCAAGCTGTCATGCACAATTTTGGACAAGAGCCTGTCCATTCAGAAAGGTACAGTACGTAATCTCACCATATCCCTAACATCACTAAACCAAATGATGAACCCACTCTTCAGTGTTACTGCTTGGTGGATCAGATGGATGCCGAACTGTCGAGTGGCTCCTACCGATTGGCAAAAGGTATTGAGTTTGTTCTACGAGATATGTAACTTTGATAATGAGCATTAAATTGCCAGATGTGTATGGAGTCTGGCGAGACGTCCTCTCCATACGAGAGAACGGGGCTTGCTTCATGCTAGGGCTAGTTTATGTAACTTAACATGCACAATACAAACGCGTGGTAAATGACCTGGGCACGCCTTCCCTAAACTGAACCCAATATAATACAGTACTATCGTTATCATACCTGTTGTACCAAATGTCCTGGCATTATTGACCCCGAAATCTGTCCCCGTCCGCAGGGCAGCGGTGCAGACCATGCGTAACGCCATCTTGGGTAGTGACGTTGATCGCTGCTACCTTCATGGTGCAAGTCGTAAATAAGACTTGTCCTCTATCAAGTGCTTTGCTTGCAAATAATAAGAAAATGGACCCGGTAACAAAAGTAGTTTTTTTAGTGGGTGTTGTTTTATTTTAGAAATCAAGCGGAGATACTCTTTGCTTTCGTGGCAGAATGTAGAGAAGAAAATGAACATCAGTCATATGATTGATTTTTTTTACAAAAGTCACTTTTACCATTAATTGTTGACACAGCTTCCACGCTGTCCGCTCCCGAAACGTAAACTCTCGGCAACTCGGGTACCACACAAACACTTCCACGTTGACCATCCTATTTATTTATCACTTTGTTGGGTCGTTCGTGTGTGTTCGCACCCTTCGCCAGATCTCCCCGACAGCACTTGAAGGCAGCATGTTTGCGTATGTTGTCATCGGCGAAGCTTCATTTGACGACCCTCTCTGTATCCACACAATCAGATGCTCTGCATGAATGTATTGAACTGGTAAGAATGAGTTACAGTATTATCATTGTGAGATGTCGAAGGGGGATTACAAAACTGGGCAATAATTTAGACTCTAAATCGCTAAACTGGACTATATTCACTAATTTATTCCACACAGAGTCCTAGCTAACGTGAAGTGACTTGAATCGAGGCTAGCTAACGTTAGCTATTCCTTCCAGCTGGCTAAATTAATGTGTTTTTAGCTAACGTGTAACCTGTACTGATCTGCTGCTCGACCGTGGCTATGGCTGCTGCACAGCGTATTATCTGGCAGTATCAATGATGAGGGCAAGCATGTAAGCTAAACTTTGCTGCCCTCCCCTCAATCAATACTCATGTAATAGATTTTAAATTGTGATAGTAGCCACTTAATACACAAAGCTGAGGCAGGCAAGTTACTTTCACCACACTGTTGAACTCTATCTACAGTATTGAACTCTTATCACATCATGACCAACCTCTTTTCCTTTCACAGAGATAAGGTGTGTGCTCATTCTTCAGAGATGGAGTGTCAAAATCAAAATTTGACCTGTGCCATTTGCCTGGACGGGTTCCGAGTCCCTGTCACCATCCCCTGCGGTCACACCTTCTGTCAAAAGTGTATCACGGTTCACTGGGACATACAGAGCAAGGCAGATGTCGGTCCTCAGTGCCCATTCTGCAACGAGAAATTCCCCACCAGGCCCAATCTCAAGCGTAATGTGTCCCTCTCCCTCTTAACTGAGGCTGCAAACAGCACCAACCCCTCCTGCAGAGAGCCACTTATGAGGGGAAGTGAAGGGGCGAGGGCCATGCTGCTGTGTGATTGCCATAAGAAGCCTTTGGTGTATTACTGCAAGCAGGACAAAATGTCTGTGTGCTGCGAGTGTGCCATCTCCGAATGCATGAACCATGAGAAGGTGTTGTTGGAGGCAGAAAGGGAGAATCAAGAGGTATAAGAATACACATTTAAAAGTGTTAAACACCAGACACCAGTAGGGGACAGTGCCATCTCAACAGCTTAGCTGGAAGTGTAAAATGCTGTATGGATTTTTCACTCTAGTTATGACACTGTCCATTTTTCTCCCACATTGGAGGTCATAAACCTAACTGATGTTAAGTTGCCTTAGTTGAAGCATTTGGCTAGATTACATGATTTTGGTTATATAGAGCCTACTGTCTCATTCTGATGCATTTGTCTTCAGCTGCTGCTGGAAAGGAAGCGTATGGAGGTGGGAAAACTCATGGAAGAGACAGAGAGAAGTATTGGCGAGCTTACTGAGAATATCAGCAAAGCCGAGGTAAGTTCCTTATTTACATCCGTGTATGAAAAGTAGCCTAGACTAAAAGCTTTACATTGGTGTCATCAGCCATGCATTTCCAAAGTCCTCCAAGCAGGTATATAATTCAGTCTTTCCCATGAATAGGTGACTCTAGAGCAGACTTCAACCTGGGTGAATACCAAGTTCTCCACACTAATGAAAGTGCTGGCTGAGAAGCAGGAGGCTACAGAGAACTTCATTGAAGAGGAAAAACAGGCTGCCCTCTCTCAGGCGGAGGCTAGACTAACTGAACTTCAGGAGAGGTCCCAGAAACTCGGAGAGAGCCAAGGCCAAATGGCAGCCCTACATAACCTCTCTGATACTCAGCTCATCAAGGTTTGCGTTGCTTCCTTTTCTCTTTGTCACCGCTAATTACAGCAGTATTTGTCACCAACAGATTTAGCGTAGTGGAATGAGTTCTGTGACTCTCAGGCTTGGTTCTGTGTCATTAAGTCGGATCAAATGGAAAAGCAGTAATGTAGTCAGTATTAAGGGCAAGATCACACTTTTTAAAATATTTTTTTGTACTGCAAGAACCTTTTTTAAATGACTCTCAAAAGGGATCAGCCACAAGGTGGACTGAAAGCCACTGCTTTAGAAAGGTGCTGCCTGGCATCTTTTTGGGCAGGGCTGAGTGCTTTCTAAAGTTGCGTTCACATTTTATTTTTATTTTTATTTATTTAAACCTTTATTTAACCAGGCAGGTCACTTAAGAACAAATTATTATTTACAAGGGCGGCCTGGGTTGAGAAGGTCCGACATCAGGGACTTCCAAGTTGGCTGCTAAACAGCATTGCATTCACATGCTATTTTGTTGGAATATCAAAACCGGAAGACAAAAAATAAACAATCATGGACATCCTGAAAAGGATGATGTGGATTTGGCTGCTTCTTGCTTTTAAAAAGTTATGATGGTTAGCCTGGCTAGTGGCTAACTACAAATGTGTAATAACGGTGCATGGATATCTTAAGTGTTTTCTTACCATTGACTGACACAAAACTAGATTGTTCTGCCATGCTGAGAAGGTTAAAGGTTGGAAACTCAAGGCAGCACTTTTTCTACAAAAAGAAAAAAAGAATGTTCCCTATGGTGCTTCAATTCACGTAACAGAATGACGACACAAATACAAAGTTAAAACATAAAGCAGAGGCAGAGCAGGCACATGAAGAAACATTTATGGTCTTCTTGACTGTGGAGTGATGTGACTATAGCAAAAGTATTTTTCTCCGCTTCACGTACGGTCTTTGATCACCCTGTCGGGACTTATTTGGTGATAATGACCGACTCACTGTACATTATCCACCCATATATTATATGATATTATATTAATTACTTTGAATCAGAATCCCTTTATTTGGCAAATATAATAAATGTACAGGAGTTTGCCTTGTTGACATCTGTGCTGTCAACAAAAATTCCTTTCCATTATATTTAATCTGTGATGCCATACCGTTGTAGAGCCTAAAGTTACTTCATTTATAACGAATGGGGAGTCATGAAATGTGTCTGAACCTTTGCATCCAAATGAGCTTTATCGTTATGCACTAACAGTTCTTAACCTCAGGAAGTTTTCCTGGGTACTGTCACAGTCATCTTTTCTATCTTTTCCCATTCCTCCAACATGGAGCTGTAAATCAGTATGTCATTACAGATCAGCAACTTGGTCAAACTCTTGCCTGTGGTCTCTGCCATTGGGGGACAACAGTGAATAATCACTTGTACAGACTGAACCGTCCAAGGGCATAGGAATGACATCTGAAATTCAGTGGTATTTCCCTGTCAAATCAACGAGGCCTTGAAACTTGTTTCCTTGCAATGCATATCTCTTTACAGGAATCAATGCTGGTAGAGGTTCCACATTTCAAGGATATTCCAGTGGAGGTAACGCCTAACCTGCAGGATCGGCTAAACGGCATCACAGAGGTCCTGTCCCGGGTCTCCAAGCTGGTGTCTGAGGACCTAGAGAAAGCTGTGTGCACCGCCGTGGGTCAGGACAAACAAGGTGACCTGGCTTCTGGCCTGATGTCTCATCAAGTTAACTTGAGCTGCCAGCAGTTCAGTTTTGAGTTATTGTCAGGCATGCATTTATTTTGTAGTACTTTAGTTGATGTGAATATGATACACATTTTGCACATTGTGTATAAAAGCTGTGAATTCACATATTTATCGCCTTCATATTCTCATATTTCTTTCTCATTTGATATACTGCATATATTTTTATATCTTTACAATTTTCACTTATTTCCTACTGCATATCGCTGTTGTCAGGTAAAAACCTTGTATCTCCAAAATGTCAACTTTTCAAGAACAAAGAAAAACAGCCTTATCTCTGGCTTGACGACCATGCATTTTTGAGTTTACATAATTGGTTTTGAAAAGGTTTCATAAACACAACAGTTGTAGACATATCTCAACCCATAGAGGAGTATGTGATCCCTCAGTTGCAGTTAAAACATAAAATCACCAAAATTGGAGTTGCAAGGTTTTTACCCGACAGTGATGATATGTTAAATTTTTTCTCTGTATCATTTCATATTGTACTTTTTTCCATCAATTGTTCTTTGTTGGAGTATGTATTCTGCTGGTTTTTGTTTTTGTTTTTGCACACCAATCATAATGCTTGAATCTATATTATTTTTATACTTTTCATTCATACATTTCTACTTAATATGTTGACGTGGTGGAATTTTCAGTTGTATGTTTTATATCCCCATTTGCCCGATCCTTATTTGCATTCTATTTTTCTTTGCTGTATCCTATTACTCTTTTGCTGCTGCAACGACCCAGTTTCCCTATGGGGATCATTAAAGTTTAATCTTAGAACTAGTTAGTGGGGTTAGGAACAACAAAGTGGTAAGAAAGAGTAAATAAAGAGTAAAAACTGTATTTCTTTTCTACCCTTTCTTTTCCCTTCATCTCTTGTTCCCCCTCTATCATTTTACTGTGTTCTCATGCTGGTCATGTGGTTTCCAGGTTATCCTCAGGATAAGCGTCCAGTCCTGGCTGTGGTTCCCAGTCCTGCTGCTCCATGCCACCCTGGTGGGAAAGAGGGCCTGAGTGCTTGTAAGTCCTATCACACATTTTAAATTACACTTACATGTTAGATATTTAGCTGATGCTCTTATCCAGAGCAACTTACACCAAAATTACAAGCAACCAAAAATAAGGAGGTTATGTTTTCGCCCCTGTTAGTGTGTTTGTCTGTCTGTCAGCAGGATATCTGAAAAACAGATTTCCAGGAAATTTGGTAGATAGGCCTTGGGCCAAGGAGCAATTGATTCGATTTTGGTGGTGATCTGGGATTTCCGCCATTAGACAATTATCGTTTTTTAGCCAGAACTATTAAGCTAGATAGACTTGATTTCAACTCCTACGGTTATGTTTGTAGGGTTAAGCAGTCCATTTGGGGCGTACTGGTGGCTCAGTTGGCTAAAGCGCAAACCATGTAACTGACGTCCAGGGTTCAGATCTGGCATGGGACCTTTGTCGCATGTCATCCCCCTCTCTCTCTCCCAATCTTTCCCCTCTCTCTCCACTGACTGTCAAATAAAGAAATCCGTTTAACTTAAAATTTAAGTGATAGGAATGATGTCTTTGGGTGTAACAAGTTCCAGAATTGTTCAGCGTTGGCGGAGGTTTACGCTCTCCGAGTGCATCCTAGTTTAGATTTGGTATGTAATGGCTAGGTCTGCAAACTGTATTAGACATTGATTAGTATTGTCTTTTACTACTTTAGCACCAGAGCTTTGGAAGAAGATGTGACCATTCAGTTTAGCCCTTGCGTTAGAACGTGTATATTAAGCGGGAATTATACTTCTGCGAAGATACACGTAAATATCTGCGGATCTACGCAGTGAAGGGTGTTATGGGTAACCGTAGGTTGCAGAGGCTCGCAGAGGAGCCTACACGCACTCCTCCCAAATCTCAACAACGCATTGTGCGATCCTGCGTGTAAAACAAGCTGATTGGTTGAATTCCCAACAGGAAGTAGGACAACGGAAGAGAAACAGAGCGTAGGCAACTAAATTCCTCTTCACCGCATTCAATATCGTTTCCCGTCTTGTCCTTGTCCTGACCATTTCTGTTGAGACATACAACAATGCAATTTCTTTGTTTCACGAATGAATTGGTTTGTTTACACTTTCACTGGGGGTGAAAATGGATTTCTTCTGTTTTCTGTACATTGTGGTTTACTAAACGTGACACTGCCTCCCAGTGGATACGTTAACATTACGTTCAAGTATAACAGAACACAGCCACGCGAACGTCTCCGAACGACACCCGTTTACGTGCAGAC